>VYXH01008836.1:35140-134297 GCA_013397275.1 Burhinus bistriatus
GATCAGTAAAAAGCGGAGACAGCAGGCCGGGGGGGGGGGGGGGGGGGGGAACTCAACAGAAAACAAAAATTGGCATAATTTCATCTTTCTGGCTTGGCTCTTCACAGTAAGAGAGCAGCATGGTCAGCTGCCAGTTCTCTCAGCGGAGAACAACACATGAAAATCTCTGAACTCTTCCTCATTACGGGCAGACCTTTGTCACCACAGCAAGTTCCCGAACTGCAAATCAGGTGTCATGGTCACAGACACGAAAAACCCCAGAGACAATGGTTGTTAAAATTTACGTCCCTGTTTTGTCCTCATTTTTACAATTTTTTCCTACCCCATTCAACATGTTTTTTTGGCAAGTGACCAGTGTTTGCTACTGACTCCTGTTGTCTGAAGCAACTAGCAAATGAGCAGCCCAAGACGGGAACTATAGTTTTAGAATACTCAGTGAAGCAGGTAGAGTATATATAGCTTATACCATCATTTTCAAGTATCCTTGGACCTTCTGATGTCAGCAGGACTGCGGAGCAGGTCAGAAAGGCTGTATGCTCTATTTCCTTGCAATGTAGCCTTCTCTGTATATTCTCCTTTGTAACAGGAATCTTTTCTTCAATTTGCTCTTGAAGACTCCGTGCCTAAAGAACTTGAATGTCTCACGGTAAACTTGTTTTATTAAGACTTCTATCAAAACTCCCATTTGAAGGCAGAACAATTTAACACCTTTCTTAGTTATTCTATTTCTGCTTACAGTGTTTGAAAGAATCCTGCTTGCCACCTTGATGTCACTGCCATGACCCTGCACTCATGCTTGCTCTTTGGGTTTGGATAGTTCTCCTTTAAGTCATTTGAAAAAAACTGACCAGTGGCTCAAGATCCTGTTGATGCTTTTGGAAAGTCTATCTTAGAATCACAGAATGGTTTAGGTTGGAAGGGACCTTAAAGATCATCTAGTTCCAACCCCCTGCCATGGGCAGGGATACCTCCCACTAGACCAGGTTGCTCAAAGCCCCATCCAACCTGGCCTTGAACACCTCCAGGGATGGGGCAGCCACAGCTTCTCTGGGCAACCTGGGCCAGTGCCTCACCACCCTCAGAGTGAAAAATTTCTTCCTGAGATCTAATCTAAATCTCCTCTCTTCCAGTGTGAAGCCATTACCCCTCGTCCTATCACTACATGCCTTTGTAAAAAGTCCCTCTCCAGCTTTCTTGTAGGCCCCTTTCAGATACTGGAAGGCTGCTCTAAGGTGTCCCTGGAGCCTTCTCTTCTCCAGGCTGAACAACCCCAACTATCTTAGCCTGTCAATCTTCTATTCTTCTACACTATTCTTCTAGTGTAGGAGAATCTTCTATTCTCCTACACTATAGGGCTATATTAAAAGCCTCACTGAATTTAGGAAGGATGCAAAAGAAATATTACAGACATTTCCTAGTACAGTCTGTTAATGAGCATGAACATTAAGCTCACTCTACAAGTGAAGTCAGTCTGCTGTGAAAGGAAACAGATGACCAGCTAGCAAGAGGCACAGCTTCACTGAAGGAGTCTGAATGAACTACAGGTTTGCAACAGCTGTGGATTTTGGCCCTTGCTTTTGAAATACTACTTGACTATCTTCTTGCCTTTTTGTTCAGTGTATGACTGACTCTCATTTGAGATCCAACACTCAAAATGACCCTCTTTTGGGGATGGGGCATTGCCCTATCTCTTTACTTCTGTTTCTAAAGAAAACTAAGAATTATGGAATCAAATAAAAAAGCAGGAAGTAAAAGTCTCCACACAGTGTTTGTGTTGAATTTTAAAATAAATTAAATAGCCAAAGAGCACAGAAGTTCCCTTCTGACATCCAGCGTTGATTTTCTACCTATTTATAGCAAGAGTGGAAGTGAAAAGTGATGTGTACTTGGGTGGCATCCCCCACATTGGAGCGGAGGTGGCAGGAGAGCCCCGCCAGTCTTGGGACTGCAGCCCCAGGCTTCCCAGTGTAGTTTTCATTTAAAAAAAAAAAAAAAAAAGCCCATCCAGAAATGAGTTTTGACTGGTATTGCTGCATCACTTTAAGATACTGCTGAGCCTTATTTATCTGCCCTGCTCCTTTGCTAGTGCTGATTTCTGCCAACAGAGTAGCAGGTGTACTTCTCTATGTACTGAATATTCATTCAAGCCGCTGAGAATGGTGGATTTGCCTGAAAACACCAGGCTGTGAGTCTGTGAAGCCTGGGCATACACTGCATTGTGGCAGCTCTATCTACTCCACGGGCAATGAGTGCCAGCTGAAGAGCGGTTAACAGCTGGTGAGATTTCATGTCTTAAATCTTTGCAGCTGTCTGCTTGCTGAGCATGAATCAGCAGCTTTCATTAAGGAGGATTCTACCAGTCAGAATGGATTTCCCTTCCTCTCAGTACTTTCTGTCTTAACTGCTGCATTGAAGAATTTTATTTAAATTCCTTTTGGCTATTTATTTCACAGTCAGTTGTTGGACGTGCAAAAGAACAGCGTTGTAATTTTTTATATTCTTGACATTCACTGATATGCTGCTATCGAGGCAAGCCATACGTTTCAAAAGATACAGCGCCGTTTTGATCTCCTTCCAGTGTTTATCATTAGGAAGGTGAGATTGGTAAGAAACTTCCACAATTCTGACACACACACACAAATTAATCAAAACCAAAGAACGCAACATTTACACCCAAAATCAAAACACGGGAAATACAAGACCCCACAAAACTATGTTAAGGAAATGTCTGGGTAAACACCAGCAAATGAGCATGGATGGGATTATACTTTCATTTAAAACAGCTAAATCTGAACCAATGAAAACATTTCCATTGATTTCAGGGAGAACTGAATTAGAATTCCAGCAACTTTGGACAGGACTACAGCTCATTCAGGCCAATTGGTTAGTGTTGTGTGCTGAAGCATATAGAATTATGTATTACAAAAATATTATTATTATATGTATATAAATATATATTATTATATAATTATATAGTCAATATCAGAGTGCATATCAGAATATGAAACTCACTTCCTGCTCAGAAACACTGTTTTATTCTATTACAGAATCACAGAATCACCGGGGTTGGAAGGGACCTCTGGAGATCATCTAGTCCAAGCCCCCTGCCAGAGCAGGGAATATTTCTAGAGGGCACAGTGAGCAAGTAAGTGTGGCTTCTCCATTTTCTAAATCTCAGCTGTAAAGACAAGTTCCAGGCCCTTGGTTCCAAAGCTCACAAACACTATGCTCTAAAAACAGAAAAGTAAGAGCCCTGAAAGTTTAATAATTTATATGAAACATCTCAGTGTATGACCAGTGTTAATGCTTATTGTACCTGAAAGAAGGAGGCTTCCAGGATTTTCATGCAGTCACTGGTTTTTTTATGTGACAAGTGAAGACATGGCTGTTAAGGAAATGTCAGTGATGTGCTGTTATTAACTACAATAAAATTATAATGTGAAGGGAGTTTTCTGAAAGATGGAAGTTAGAACCGTGAACAAAATGCTTCAGTGGCAACCGAAAACAGTAGGGATGCATGGGGGAGGGGGAGAAATCCAACACAATGGAAATTCCGAGAAGGCAACAACGTTAAGAAGGGGTCATTAAAAGAAGCAATTCAGGACTCAGCTCTCCTTGGTTGTCTTACTGGTAAGAAGAGTCCTTTTACAAAGAGGAAAAGGAGAAAAAGGAGGAAAAGGAGGAAAAAGAATGCAACTGGAAACTTTAATTCCTATTTTAAATACTGGCAAAAGTCTTAACCATTTTGCAGCTGTCCACATATCATTCTGAAGTCCATGGAAAAAAGGAGCAGAACCGGGATTTGACTCTCAGCTCCATAGTATGTAAATATGTCTTGTTCTAGATCCCCCCATAAATTTCATTTTCCTCCTCAAATACCTTAAAGATTACATATTATAAAACATGTTGTTGTTTAAGTCTCTGGAAACAGAAGTCATCCAATAGAGTCCTGATGACTTGAAGCACACAAACAATGTCACTTAGCTGTTGTTATTTTTTTATATCAAAAGAAATAGACAGTATTTGTAGCCCTGTATTACCTTCTAGAGCTTTTTAGCATTAACACTTTTGTTTCTAGACTTAGATTATTAGAGAAACTTAAAGGAAGAAAAATATGTATATACGTGCAGTAGGAATTACTCCTGATATCTATGATTTTGGTTGCCTTGATATAAAGAAATACTCAAATCCTAAGAAGTAGTATTTTATAGTTAATTAAGTTACTGAAATAATACATATTTGTTATGACAACTGGCAATTCCTTTCTTACAGTCCTTACATTTGCTTCATGTTCCCTTCTGAAAAGGGATTATATGAAATATTGTTGGTGCAGTGACCCCAGGGGTACCTTCTAGTCCTAGACCACAAAAATGTGACAAACATGTAAGTTTATACATATAAATATATATATGTGGGGGTATATATATGTTCAGATGCTACAAATATATTGTCTACTAATACTGCAAAACAGACATGGAAACGTAGTGTCTCACAGTTTTGGGCCAGGTTTGCAGTTGTTTGTCCCTTTGCCCCATCTTCCCGCAGCTTTTCCAAAAAGGCCTTTCGCTCTGTCTGTGCTATTACAGCTTCATTTGGTTGCTTGGTTTTTGTGCTTAATTCTATTTTTACTATGTTTCCAGACACAAATCAGAAAATAATTCCTGGGTTCAGGACTTGCATCTCAGAGCTGGCACTCCAGAGTTATCATGCTGAAGAGGAAGCGAGTGACTCTGAGCTTCCCAGTCATGCTGGAGAAGTGGGCTGCTGAAACACGGGCCCAGTATTACAAAGTAAACTTCTCCAGCTCTACTCATCAGCTTTGTTTCCAAACCATGGCTGTTTTAAATGGTTAGAACAAAAGGGAAACTACAGGAACAGATAAGAATAAACTGTTAGGAAGACTGGCTCACAGCTACATACATTTGTTTTAGAGTCACAGAATGGTTTAGGTTGGGAGGGACCTTAAAGATCATCCAGTTCCAACCCCCCTGCCATGGGCAGGGACACCTCCCACTAGACCAGGTTGCTCAAAGTCCTGTCCAACCTGTCCTCAAACACCTCCAGGGATGGGGCCTCCACAGCTTCTCTGGGCAGCCTGGGCCAGTGCCTCACCACCCTCAGAGTGAAAAATTTCTTCCTGAGATCTAATCTAAATCTCCCCTCTTACAGTGTGAAGCCATTACCACTCGTCCTATTACTACATGCCCTTCTAAAAAGTCCCTCTCCGGCTTTCTTGCAGGCCCCCTTCAGATACTGGATGGGGCTCTAAGGTGTCCCCAGAGCCTTCTCTTCTCCAGGCTGAACAACCCCAACTCTCTCAGCCTGTCCTCACAGCAGAGGTGCTCTAATCCTCTGATCATCTTCGTGGGCTCCTCTGGACCCGCTCCAACAGGTCCATTTTCCATCCTCTTTTCGCTAGGATGGCAGGGGACACATTCTGCAAGGCTCAGACTGTATGGAAGGTTTATCATCGTTGAAGCGCTTTGAACTGCAGTCTGTGGGGAAAGAAGAAATTCACTGAAACCACCCCACAGCTCTGTTTTCTAATCAAAGCAGGTACTGGTTCCAGGTTAATAAATGGACTGCCATTTAATTAACAAATGGAGAGCAAAGGATGAGGGTGCTACAGTGAAACAAAAAGTAGCTCTTTTAAGCCTCTGCCTGAGCTGTGTGGCCGTAGTGGTAGGGCAGGAGCACGGGAGCAAAGCTTGTGGACTGGCAGTTCCACACTGCTGAGGAATTCCCTCACTGATGCCTGAAATAAATCTGCTCTTCCCCTCTGAGAAACCCCCTGATTTCTAGTCAACTACCCTCATCACTTTCCTTTCTAGCCCTTTACTGATATATTCATGAGATAACTACATTTTGTTTCATCTATTATAGATGCCTTAATGTTAATAAAATAAAACTCGCCACAGAAGAACGAACAATATTGCGGATGGGAAATACCAAATTATGAGTAAGTGTTCACAGAATACTGTGGGGAAAAATATATCTGGGGTTTCTGGCAGCTCAGAGTAAAGCATCTGACGGTAAGCTGTGTTAAGAGAAGATCCGTGCACAAGAAATAGGAAGTAATTATTCCATGTTTACTTTGTGGAGGTAAGACATCATTTGGAGCGCTATATCTAGTTTTTGGCTGCATGCTTTGAAAGTAAGTAAAGATTACAGAGGGAGTGATAAATGTGGTAGAAAACATGCACTGCTTAAAATCTTAACCAAAGGAAATAGGTTTGTTTATGCGAGAAGAGAGAAGAACAAGAAAGTTAGTCTTCCAACACTGTAGTAAAGACAATATTGATTGTTCTACATGAGAGTGGAGGAGAATACAAGAAGTCAGCTTTGAGTCATAGAAGAGAAAATGCAAGTTAAGCACTAGGCAAAAAAACACAACCCACCTCCAAACCCAGAAAAACCCACCACTCTCCCCGCTGGTCTAACCACCACATCAGCAGAGCTAGGGATAAATTCGAGGAAATCCGGGACGCGGTATCTGCTGCTACCTGCTTCTGCTGATGGCATGCCTGGTGAATTCTGACTCTCTGCATGCCGGATGCAGCGTCCTACATGGGAGTGAGCAAGCGCAGCGCTTGTGAAGCAGCACCTGGGGGTCACCCTTCAAACAAGAGGCGAGGATTGAAGATGTTAGTCACTGCAGCGTTCAAACAGGCTGCCTTTGGAGGGCTCCAGCAAACCTCCAGACACTCCTTCTCTGGAGGTTTTAAGAGTGAGTTTAAATAAGGCATCTATCAAGAGCAGCGCAGGTTTACCTTATCCTCATTTGCATGGCAAGGAGGACTAAATGACCATTCACGGTCCCTATAGTCCTAATTTTTAGATCTAGTCGGACCTAGATTATCTAAAGTTATGATTCTGGAACTCCTAGCAGAAATTCATGGTTCAAGAAAAGGAAGATAAATGCAAATCAACAAGGAAAAAATAGAGGAAAGGCCATTTGAAGTAAGAACTTGGTGTAGCAGCACTGTGGAGATCAGAGAATGCTGATACGTACCTTGGCTTTAGCATTCTGAAGAGGACACAAATCCTTCCTCAAACGTAATGAGAAGATATCACATAAATAGAGCCCCCATGCAATAAACAGCAGCTGGTTCTTTCATAGTGCTCCTCACCAGGTTTCAAAGCATTCCGCAGAGCACATCAGGCCTCACCGAGGGTGCTGGCACTATGTGGGCTAGGTATTTGCACCCCAGATGCATCCGCAGAGTTTGAACTTTCTCTTACCTTAAAAAAGACACAATATACTCATTATCAGAATCATTGTAAAGTTCAAAGAACAACAAATACCAATCCATCTTACTAGCTTTCTAAATACCTTGTAATTAGGATGATTTGTTCCTTGCATGTTTATACAGCTGATCTGAACGCTCATCAGGAAGAGGCAGAGGATACTTGCTACGTAATATGCAAGGCTGATTAACACAAGCACCAGATTTTATTGGCACAGGCCATGCCAGAGCAATAATGAATGCTTCCGTACATTGGTGACTGTCGCTGGGAGTTTGAATGGCATGCAGGGAAACGTCCTCATTACAAATAACTTACCAAAAAGCTAAAGCAAGTTATCCCCAGAGGGCTTGTAAATTTGCCAGCAGAGCAAAAACCACCAAGTTAAATTGCAGTTCAACAACTCTGCAGGTAGTATTATTTACAAACTAGTAATTTGTTTGCTATATTGCTAACCTAACTGGATGGGGTGGGAAATACCTTCTTGCAGATTGCCAAAAGGTTATGCCACCTGAAGAAAAATTCTCTCTAGCCGTTATTTAAACGATGCCTGTGAATAAAGCTGGGCAACACCAGTTCTTCCCTCTTTCCACCGAGGACCCCAGCTACCCAATCACTATATGGTGGAAGAAGATAGAGTCATCACATCTCTTTCTCTGCATTACCGCCTAAGATTGTGTCGCAACACCTACATAGACATGTACGTGGATTCAACTCTTTAGTTGCTATGATGTAGTCTCACACCTCACCAATTTGCCAAATCCAATATACAATATACCATGCCTTCTAGAATAGAGGACATGGCCTACATTCCTACAGTCTAAGACTTACTTCTAAAAACACTTCTGGAAATGGGATACTTAAGTATTTCATATCTCAAGGTCATAGCATTTATTTTGCAACCCTTTTCATCAACTGCTCCAGATTTACTTTTTTTTTTAAATTATCCTCATATTATCATTTCTGTACGATCCTCTGAGGCTTATTTTGTGAGATTCCAACCTGAAAGTTTTATCACTGCCTTACAACGAGCCAGACTTTTACCCTTCATTTAAGGTTACTTTATCTGTGCATGTGTATTTACAACATCCATGTGGGAAGCAAATAACTTCTGTCAGGGTCTTTTTCAGCAGCTCTCCCCACTCTTGGAGAGCTTTCAAGGTTACCAGAGATAACATTTCAACAATATAACAACCACCACCACCGAGGTTAGGACTGTTTGTTCCCAGCATCTGCAGGGGAAAGTCATGCTTTAGAGCTCATAGCTTTGCTCATGTGTTTCCACAACATCCTTGGCTGCCTGCAGGTCTCTTGGTGTGACCCAGGTTTGTAGGTGAGGCAGAGAAGTCATCTGTGTCACACTTGATGCATGCGTACTGCACGATCAGATATCTGGATTTTTGTTAGGGATTTGTCAGCAAGAATGACAAGAGTTCCAAGGATATAATTTTATGTCACATTGGGTTGAACCCGGGTGTCCCACAGACACATACGTACCAGTCATTGGAACATAATGCTGACATCCAAGCTGGGAAATTCACGTGGGCCAACGTAGCCCAGAACAGAGTCACCTTTCCACAGCATCGCATCCGTGAAAGCAGTATGGGGAGGGACACCTAATCAAGCAACCTTCACTTCTCTTTTGGCAGATAGTTCAAGAACCAATCTTGAATAATGCTACATGTGTTTGCTCTATTCTGGGAAGAATTTTGCGTTTCCATTCAGGTTAACCCCCCTCCCAAGAATTTTACCGAAGAATAGGTAACATGGGATTGTTAGCCCATAGTAAACACCGTCTCAGCAGTAAATTCAGAGCCAAACTTCTGTAACCCTTCCTCCTCCTCCTCCCCACTGCCACCTTCATTCTGATGGGAAAGCTGGGCACTTCCAGCATCAGCCTGTGCACTTCACACGTGAAATAGGCTGTACATACAGTCATCCTGAGTACTAGATTTTAAATAGCAGTAAATAGCTTACCTATATCTCCTTTTTTAATAAACCAAACTGGGGAAAAACACTCCAATTACATCCTCATTAGATTTATTAATAGCACTAAACCTAGCCCACCAGATACTTTGGTTTCATTTTAATTCTTTTTCTCCCCTCTAGGCAGACACTTTATTCTGCTGACAATGCTGCAGAAATCTTTACATTTCTACCATTCCTAGATTTTTCTATGGTTTTTTGGTTTTTCTACTGCTCTAGCGTTGTCCTTTCATCCAAATGGGGGGCAGGGGGGTGGTGTGTGTGTGGGAAATCCACAGACAAAAGACAACCTCGCACACCTCATCCTTTCTAGATCACTGCGACAATGAAATGATGTTTGGTTAAAGAGCTGTTACGTAAGTGCAGAGCTCGTTTTGATTTTCTGGGCCATACAGTGGCCTGAAGTCATCTCCATCTGGAAGGCTTCCTCACTCTCCTGCTGCGTGTGTACGCACAGACACACAACCTGACTGCATTATGGTCATTAACGCGGGAGGGAACACTCTTGTGGAGCCTGCACTTGAATCTTTACCCTCTAGACGGCCTCTTCCAGGAGCATTAGAGACATGGCGTGGGCAGTGAACTCTTGCATATGCTGTTCAAGCCCATGAAACCACTGCGGACCCACTTTGCGGATCACTGCCAACTTTAAGAACTTGCCCATCACCTCATAACCAAGCAATGTCACTGCCTTGACTACTTACAGTAAGAATAAGATGATAAAAAGACTACCATTTAAACAAATTATTTTACTGCCTAAATCTAGTAGAAATACTATGTTTTCAACTTCATACTAGCTAGACACTAAGCCTTGAGTAGCTCTGTTCCTCTCATTACTTAACCATATTGCTTTGTTCTTGCCTAGTTATAACTGCCTGCATTTTAAAAAATAATAATAGTAGAATTTTGTCATGCTTTTTCCCTGTTGTCCACCAGATAGCAATTTTCTGCTGTATTAAACATCTCAAAATCCTTCAGGAATATATATATACCAACTAATTATTTGAAAAAAAGCTTTGTTGTTTGGGCTTTGAACATAGCAGGAGGCTTTTGAATTACAGACTGAAATTTTATGCAGTTAAGTAATTTCCATATGGATCTCTTTCTCTTCTCAAAGCCCAGATCTGGTATATAACAGCAATATGCTAAAAAGTTTATGCATTTGAGTAGAACGACTTTAAATGGAACTAATTAACTAGGCATAATTTTAGATACATATTTAAGTTCTTTGATGAATCAGGCACAACATTTTTGCTTGGTTTTTCTTTTTTTCCCTCCCTCCACTGGAAAAATCTAAATAAATGGGGAAGAAGAAAGCAGGAAGTAAACACATATACCAGGAGTTTATCCCAGATAACCAGTTTTGATACTTAAATGGCTCAATACTTAAATGTCATTGGGCAAGACTGTCATACATCAGATTAAGAAAGATATTTTCACTTGAAATACATAATGCTGCTGATGCAAAGTACACAGTGGAATCAGATTCCTATTTATATGGGTCATAAACTCTATGGTATTAACAGTAAATTACTTCTAAATGTGATGCAAATAAGAACATCTCTTGTGTATAAAACACCAACTTCCACACCCAACTCCAAAAAGTCAGCTTCAGGAACAGCAGGACTTGTGGCATTGCCCTGCCAAGTGTGCCTGCCTGAGTGGCAGCCAATAATTCTTCATTTGCAAGATTCTTAGCAGCGACACGCTCACATGCTTGCCAGTGCAGGTTGTCAAAAACTAGCATGTTTCTTCTCTTTCTGAGCCCTACATTGCTCTTCTCACGCACAAGTCATCATTAGGAAAGGGGAATTTTGACTGATTCTTGGAAGTCTTACTCAAATGTTCAGACGTGCTAGAAAGCAGAAGTAGTCTTATTATTTTAAAGTTTAAAACAGATGTTGGTTTATTGATCATTGACTTGCAAAAAGTTTCCTCAATGGCTTTAGTCTTTTAATGTTGTAGGCAAATGATTTTCTATGGAAAGCTGGCAATGCGTCTCCGGGAGTTGACAAGAGCTCTGTATCACAGACTGTATTGCTGTACAGCTACTAACTCTATGTTAGAATTTTCCATTTACACTCTCTCTCCAATGTGACAGTGTCATAGACTGAGCAACGAACTCGGCTCCAGCAGAGGTTTTATTTTCAGCTCTGCCACTGGTCTGAGAGGGTCCTCGGGCAATTCATTTTTCTGTGTGCTTCAACCTTAGAATCACAGAATGGTTCGGGTTGGAAGGAACCTTAAAGGTCCAACCCTCCTGCCATGGGCAGGGACACCTCCCACTAGACCTGGTCGCTCAAAGCCAGATCCAACCTGGCATTGAACCTTCCCAATGATGAGATGAGGTTAACAGTTCTGATTTACATCACATATGGATTCTCCACAACACAGTTCAAAATACTTTATAGTTCTGTATCAAGCACTGAAATAGTGCTGTAGTCTCCAGAAACCACCACTGTTTCCCTCCTTTCTTCTCCACACAAAAATCCGAACAAATAGTCCTCAGTTGAAAAGTTTTACAGGTTTTAATGTTTCATACAATGTAATTTACAGAATATAAAAATGTTAAAGTTTACATTATGCAGAGGCAAATAAGAGTATAAAACAATAGCGAAATGATGGTCTGTAAGTGTACATAGTGATAACGGAGGGAGAAAGAACCAGTTCCATGATGGATCATGAGTTAAATCTAGTTCTTCTTCTTCTTGGGGACACCTTTCTGCAAACTTAATCAAAGGGAGGACTACAACGTACACTGTTTTACACGCTTGGTAAGCCAAGTAAAGGGATGTCAAGAACCATGCTGTACCAGAGGCAAATGAAACACGCTTTGATGCCTGAGACATGGGTCTTAGCTTGCTTTGGACACTTGTTAAATGAGTTCTCATAGATTCGTGTTAAATAATTTTCCATTAAATGGAAAATTAGAAGCTATTTATGAACTTTGAATAAATGCTTCTGCATTTTTACAAGTGACCACATTCCAAGGCACATGCAAATTCAGCAGCTGCAGGCAATCAAGGCACCGCTACACCGGGCACAAACTTGTCTTTTTGCACATGTAAATCCATATAATGAAACTGAGTCCCAAATGTATCCACAGATTTGCATAGTCATGCTAATCAAGACATGCTGATAAAAAAAAGACTAAAACTGTTATTCAGAAGCATTTGTATACAAGCAGCTGTAGAGTCACAAAATTACAGGGGAGGGGCATACTACTTCTGTTGGGGCCACAAGTTTATCAGCTCCTCTAGATATGGCACTTCCCATAACTTCATCACTTACAAAGAAAGTACAGATTTCTAGATGGGCTTTGTTAGTTCTGGACTCCAACATTCGAATTCCAAAATTCAAAAGAAACCACCACCTCAAAACACTGGAAAATTGCTGCTGAAAGTTCCAAAAAGCAAGTGGTGACTGAGCAATATGTGCTAAGAGCTTATCTGGAAGTGCAGACATCAAGGCAACTGCAAAGTATGCTGAATTAGAAGCCTGGGCAACAGGCTAATCAAGATGACAAAGAAATTCATATAAACAGGTGATTATTTCATCACTCATAAGAGGTACAAGTACACCTTTACAATATATACACAGAAGCTGAAGTATTCAAAAAACAGCGACTTAGAAATTACCTGGTCTCCGAGAACAACAAAATTTCTAAAGCTCTTTAGCACTGAAAATATTTGAAATTAGCAGTTCTTATTGCTTGGTTTCAGCTGCATGTACTGTGCTGTGCTTCTGAGCAGCTGCAGGTGCTGGAAAAAAATATTCACTTTAAATATTTTATTTATCTGGAATGAAACAACCTAAAAAATTAATAGCAGACTTAGTACAGTCCTATCTATTCATGCAGCTGGAACGAGAGAAATTTATAACGATAACTTAAGAGAACTGCTGAAGCACAACTTAACAGTGCAAAACATGAGACTTGATGTCAAAGAAACTTTAAGGTCAAATTCTAGCAGCAAACCAAATGTTCTTGGCTCACACAAAGATATACTATATTAACCGGAAAGGAAGAGGACCCAGAATTTAAGACAACTTCCGATTTTTAATTTAATCAACTTAGAGGGAACCTTCCTCTCCTTCCTTGCTGTCTCCTCCCAGAGTTTTATTCCACACATCCAGGCTCTCATAGAAACGGAAGACAAAGACTGTTAACATTTTTTCCTTTGCTAGTCTCACTATGTATGTTATGCAAATCTACTTCTGAAGTAAAAGCCGTCTTCTACTTCTCTGTATTTCTTTTTAATGCAGTGCTCAACACCTACTCTGCTGTGCTTATGAGGCTACTTCTGAGAAGCTGTGAATTTATTTTACTTTCAAAGGTTTTTGCTTTTACCTAAACAACAATTCTTCAAGAACCCTCTTTAAGAGAATGTTTCTTCCCCCTGTCATCAAAGATTAATTCCAACTATTTCTAAATTTTGGCTTGTTAGTCTTTAACTGGAACTATTCCAATCCTCCGGAAGCCTAAAACTCTTCATATGGTGAGCCTAAGAAGCAAAAAGCTTTGCTTTCTCTTGCTGAATTTCATTTGTGAAAATGTGAACTGTACAACAAGACATTAATGTTTTATATAATGGTTTACCGAATCCTAGGAAGAAACTGGTTTTTTTTGAGTGTGTTTTGTGAGTGTACCAATGCCCAAACTTCAAAGTCGAGACTACTGCTTTTAAAAATGCCAAGACTGAAACTTACGTTAAAAGACAGCAGGTGGTACATTTGTAGCGCATGAAGACCAGCTGCTTACTCTGGGGTTTCCAGGTCGCCCGACACTGTGGTTGATGCTAATTGCCACTGGGGTCACCACAAAGTGCACCACAGGAAGACACAACTGCATCATTCCAAGCTCATGGAACTGCAATGACGTTTTATTCGGACGAGTAACATTAATCGCTTCCTTTCTGCTGCTGACTTTCATTTCTAAAACCAGGACTGCCTGAAGATCTGGCTTTTACTGCTGGAATTGTTTCCTCAGAAGAAAGGTTTCACCTTGAAGATTGTTTGGCAAGAAGAGTGGGAAATAAATATTTAAGGTCCTATTCAACAGTGGGTTCTATATATAAATGGGTTTATTTTATTGCTGAAACCAAAGAGATTTTATTCACGATAGCAATCGCTAATCATAACAGCAGGATGCTATTCAAAGATAAGCCTGCATGCAAAAGCCAGAGTGGATTCTGACACATTTACAACAGTGCTCTCACAAGGCATACCACTCTCTACTTCTGCCTGCTTTGTTGCCGAGCACATTTCATGACTTTAAAATGACATTTGACAGATTTCATGAAAATATCTGTACATCACAGAACACAGTCGGACTGTATCAAAAGAACTGCATTTACACGTACTGGGTGAATCAGCAGAAAGACAACAGCCGAATCATCCAGAAAGCTTCCTTTGGCAAAACGTTCGGCTCATTTATTGGTGTCTAAATGACCAGATGTAGCTGTTGAACAAGGCTGCAGAGATATTTGAGTAAGTCTGAAGAATGTGAAGTCATCGTTCTCTGTCTGTAAGAGTATTATTTGCCATATTTAATGTTATTTGCCAGGAAGCCCTGAACTTAGAGGGCTGGGGGTTGGGTGCTCACATATCATTAGATCAGCACACCTGCTGAGTCAGAGGGAAGAGTGCTGCTGACAGACATATTAAGAGCAACGCACAGAAGGCTGCATATTTACATATACAAAGATGTTGACTTCAGGTAGGAGGCCAGACATAAGCATAACAGATACAAAAAACCTGCAGAGTTTTGAAGGAAAATAGTTCACTTGAAAGGTTTCCTGAAATAGTGCAATTTTTATCTAATATCTGATATTCTGAAGTTACATTCAAAACTATGGCTTAGTGTATTTGCCAAATACCCCAACGCACTGCCTTTCCCAGGAAAGGGAAAGAAAAGGAAAAAAAAAAAAAAAGGGCAAAGAAAAGGGACAACCACACACTACTTGCACCGTGATTCCTGGTGAGCATCACCCGGCGAGGGTATGGTGTGGAAGGGTGATGCCAGCAGTGCCAGTCCAGCGAAGACCTCAGGCTGAGAGGGGACTAACCAGCTTCTAACAATCACCTCAAAATTATGGCAGGCTTAGATAATTTTATGACAAAGTAGAATAAGTTTATGGCAGTGTTACATTAGGGTCTTCTCTTGCCTGATGCATGAAATAAGATTAGGTGACACAGAATATGAAATTCACCTTATTGTCTAGGATTGTTATTTTAACAATTATGTAAATCAAATTTAGGAAATTAAGGAAAATGTTGTACTTCAAATTATGTGCTGTAACCTCATCTCACCTATTAGGTACCTAATTATGGCTCATACAAGCTGTCATTACATATGAGCCATGAGCCTCAGCATCGATTATAGGTACGTATATTACTAACAATTGTTCCATGAAACATTTAGCATTATACTACCTTAAAAAAAATGGGGGTGGGGGGGAAAGATGCTTTCTGGTTTACAATGCACAACTTTCACACTAAAAGTGCAGGAAAGGATTAAACCACTATTATTAGTAACATATACATTATTTGATATTAAAAAATAAAAACTCAGCAGCAAAGCTCACTGCTCAGCACTGTTAGCATGAGGGAGAATAGGTCTTTCAAAGAGGCAAAAGGAAAGGCAAATTATTGAGAAACACACTTTTAATTCCAAGTAAGGGCCAGAAGAAAGATCTTACTTGTCTAATGTTATGTTTCAAACCAGGCTGACTGACACAGAATACTGTGGGGAAGAGGACCTTCCGTAAGAACAGGCAGAAGATGTGCCAAGATACTGAGGGGCATTACCATTAGACAGCATACCTGCCTTGGGTGGTATATCTCCCCACTTCAGAACGGCTCTTACTCGTACCAGGATTTAGTTTTGCTTAATTACCTCAGCAGGCATAAGAAATTAAATGCCGCTCTGTTTATTAGACCTAGGTGCAAAATATATTGTGTTAGGGAGGACTGAAAGCGTTGTGTGCTTTTCACAGGAATATTACTTGCAAACATATGTTCGACCCCAAAAAAATACAGTGCTGAAAAGAATTCCGGACAGTCAATATTGGATGCAAAAATCTTAAGATGGAGATAATTTGCCTAAAGTTACAAAAAATCTGAATTAAAAAAATGAAAACCACACAATTCCAAGCAGATGAGGTACATTTAGTGACTCTTAGAAAAAATAAATAATAATTTTCATACTCAACTGGTATTTCTGTTCATTTTAATATAAAGGCTATTGTAATTTAATTATTACCTATTATTATTACTACCACCACCACTAACTTCTGGAGCCTACACAGATGCAGCAAAGTGAGTGGTATTAGATTCCACTTCCTGCATCATCAACAGAATTGTTAACTACCTTTGAATTAAACAATACTTTAACATGATTTTTAAGCACTAGGTAACCACAGTTCCTTTAAAAACAGACAATGAAATAAGCACATTAAAAATATGGTTACTCATTAAAGTTGGGAAAAAGAACCTACCAGCTGAAAAGACCATGGTTTGACTTTTAGAGTCCAGGTCAAGTCTACAATATATATTTTCTTATGTAAGCTTAACACATTTGCTATAGTGTTGATGGCATATGAGGATTTCAGATTATTAGTAGTGCTACTTTCTAAAAAAGCAAATTGAAAATTGAAACCAAAATGAAAAGGCAGGGGAAGAACTTGATTTTTATATAGTTTTGCAATTACTGAGATTTGCAGATGCAAACGTGAGTCGCACTATCCGACAGGCTGAGGTAGCCCCTTTGCCAGTGCTCCCACGAATGGATACCAGATTAACCCCTCTAGGTATTTTACTGATTAGCTACTGAGAGGATTCTCTCCACATTAAGTTGTCCAGAAACAGACCAGATGGTAAACAAATAAATCAATAAATGCAAGTTCAGGTTTTGCAAAATTCCTTTTTGAAAATGGAAATAAATCTTAACACTTTTCAATTGTCAACATTTAAAAAACCCCCACCCATTCTGCACATGGTTGGCAAAGCCAAATGCTGCGACGTTCGCAGAGGCACGAGCAAAGCAGTGGTCTAGGTGATGGGATTCCTGCACTCAGCAGTGGAACCATGAATAAGACGAAAAGACCAATGAGCTTTATATCCATGGAACTATGGTACATTCTTGGAAAGAAAAAAAAAAAAGAAATCTGTGTTCACATATAGATCTTTGTGGTTTGTGATACAGAGGGAATATATGAACCTAGCAGGAAAAAATCCTCAGTTTTGCATGACTATCTTCCCCTTTGAATGGTATCTGTAACCACCACATTTTCAGTCGAAGAATGTGAGGAAAAGGTTTTGATATGCAAGGCATTGTTTTGCACAGCGGAGATCACAAAGACTATTTGGTTTAATCTGGAGTGAGCGTTAGTGTTCTGCGACCTTAAAACTCTGCACCATGCATGGTGCTGCCTTTACCTTGTTCTTAATGCTGGCACTTTGTACTACGTTACTGCAATCCTAAATTGAAAAATCAAACAAAAGAGTGATCTATACCTGGCTGCTTTTAAAAGCATACTTAGTAAAGCTGGAAGAAAAGTGAAATTGCTGTATCATTTTTTATGCCTAAACTACATTCCGCCCTCCCCCTCCCAAGATAGCTCTGGGTAACTTATTAAGAATTTAATTAAAAATAATTCTAGAGAGGTAGCAACTACCTCTCTTCAATACCTTAATTCATTGACCTCTTCCTCCTGAAGAAGGAGGTGGAATCTCGTATCAGAGAGGCAAAGAAAAAAAATCACACATATTGACATTTTTGTGGTGGGGGAGGAATATGGGAACTATAGCGACGGTAATAGCCCGTGTAACGCACAGATGATGAGAGTCCCAGCATGTCACAGTGCATGCGCTAGGAAGGCAGCGTGCCCAGAACTAAGTAGTCAGCCACCGAAAAATCCCAACCTAACACAAACCCCCCCCAAACACTCTAGCTGACCTTTAAACATCTCCAGTAGACCAATATTTCTACAATGCTATCAAAATAATCCTTCAATTCAGCTGCTTATTTGGAATCAAATCCTGGCATTGCAAGGAGGATGTTTAGCCTTAAATGTTTGGGTACTTGCTGAAAATATTTCTTTGTTTGGTAATTTTATTCATTTTCCTCTCATGCAAGAAACAGTTGGCAGTGAGAATGAACCAGCTGGGGTCAGATGCTCAGGACACCAGTCTTGTTTTTCTCCCGAAGAGATACTTGCTGTGCAAGAATTGAAGGCTACTTATTTCTATTGGCCAATCTTAAACCAGCATAAAATAAAATATTAATCTAGCAAATGGATGAAACCCCAAATTACCATCAGGACCTGGGCATGAGCTTCAAGTCCAAAGATGACCAGTGAGTTGCAATGAAAGACAGAGAGTGTGAAGAGAAAATTACTTGGAGAAATAATGTACATTCAGTCCCTCCTGTCATGTTTTGAATTCTAGTACTATGCATAGACTGCAGTCTTTTTTTGCAGCCGAAAGGTGAGGAGGTTTGCATACATACCCATTGACAATTACAGGAGTCAGTATTTGTGACGGAACTTACTTTGTCAGTCACAGCTTCAGCTGCTGACTTTTATCCTGCTGTGGTCAGAGCCACACCCCAGCTCCTTTGTTTACGGGGGGCTGTTTCCAAGTTTTCTGCTGTCCTCCAGAATGCAAAGAATAGAGAAAAAAAAAAAAATCACACCTTGCCTGTGACAATTCCCCTGATTCAGCCAGAATAGCTAGATCTAAAGCTCTTTAGAATGCCACTTTAGTCACGTAGCTGGTAGATAAGTATTTTACACATTAAGGTCAACCTGCTGGCACTGCACAGTGTATAACAAGAGAAGAAAACTCACGGAACTTTACCATTTCCCTGATGTCTTTGACAAATAATTTTTCTACATACATGCGATACAAAAAGCCCCTGAATAACCACCTAAAATAGAATCCAACTCCATCATTTAAAACATTCTTCAGAAGAGAATACAAACCCAATGTTTACGATCAAGTGGAAGTTGATGAGCCTGTGTGTGAATTTTGAAGGACACTGAGACTATCAGAAGCAACCAATGAAATTATAAAGCTACTGGTATCGAGAGTGCACGCAGACCTTAGAATGATAGAATCTTCTACATTGGAAGGGAGACTTAAGATCATCGAGTCCAACCACTAACCTAACACTGCCAAACCCACCACTAAGCCATGTCCCTCAGCACCACATCTTGTCAAAGCCCAGCCAACTCCTCCTCCTCCCTTCCACATCGCTAGGTAGTGGACAAACACAGAAATGGGAAACACATCAGGTGAGTGGTGGACTAAATAAAGAATGGCAAGCAATTGAGCAGTGGCACATGCTTCAGCCTGGAAATCTGCAACAAATGTTGATACGGTACTCCAGTCTCTCGGTTCCTTTGCAAGTTCATCGATTACGGCCATGCTGCTTCTACCCTGCCAGATCCTTAGGAAAGGGAAGTTCGCAAATGACTGTTCTCCAAGTGCAGCACATGGGAACTGTACTGATTTACTGTTTTAGCTACAGAAACCCAAGGAATTTTCATTTTTTAAATGCGCATGGGGGAGAGAATATAGAAAAATCTAGGGAGCTAAAAGCCCACAAGTTCAGAAGTGCAGGATAAGTGCTATTTTGTGTTATTCATTGCTAAGCAGCAAGACCAATTCAAATTATCTTTTTTTCCTGCGTAACATCATGTTTGCTGCCACAAAGAATTGCTCCTTTTTTCCTCTTGTTCAAACTTGCTCTCAGTTTACTTCATTCCTTTTTGTTCTCCTACTTCTTTTGTTCAAGTTCATTCTTTTCCACTTTATATTGGTTTTGTGCCTGCCATTGTTGCAGATTTTTTTGTTAATAATAAATAAACACTCCAAGTAACAATGAAATCCATTCAGTGATGCAGAACAATTGTAGAGATGTAAATTACTGACTTTATTTTTTACTGGCTTAACTTGTACCATTCACGAAGCTTTGTTTCATTAGATCTCCGGTTTTCCACAACTGATTCTATTTATATGTTGCATGGTAGCTATTGCACTGGATATCGCTACTTTATTCCGCTGTCTTTTTCTGTTCACAAACTATGTTATAATCAACTCCTATCTTCTCTATTTGGGATGAAGAGAAACTCTGTTTGGTGCCTGCTTTCCTACATATTTGATCCTCAGAGAGAACTGCAAACTCGCACTAAAGATTTTCATATAAATGGGGCATTTGTAAAGGCCCGTGTCTTTGTGGGTTATCTAGAAGCTAACAAAGGATGAGCTCACACAACACTAAAAATACAATTATAAAGTTTTATTTTACACACAGATTAAGTTTTGCAAAACTCATGTCAACTTAATTATCCTTCAGATACCCATTCTATTACCTAAATTGGCTGAGAGCAGGCTCAAAATTAGAACAGTAAGTAGAAGCAAACAGCCGCTGGGACAATGTGGCTGAGAATGCCTCCTTTCTTTAGAGAACCAGGCTAGAAATATCACTACTGTGACTCTGAAGTTCCTCCCAGATTCAATTTATCCCTACATCAGGATAAAGATCAAATATGCGTAGGAACAATTGCAAAGTAATGAGACTGAATTATCGTTAATAGCTACATTTGTGGTCGTGCTGACTTGAATCAAACTCTGCGTGGCAAAGGAGTTCAAGTGTGGATCTCTGTTGGTAGGAGCTGGACCGTCATACTGAAACTCAAGGCTGCTTTGTATTTTTCTAATTATAGGTTTGATTCAACTTCCATTAATGGCAGGCTAATTGGCTTTTAAAAAGAAAAAAAAAATAATTGAAAACAGCCTTTTCCATCGATTTTTAAAATGGTAAAAGCAGTTCATAAAAATAGCACTTTTAATAAGTAAATTTGTTAAATATTTCAAGTAAGCTTTGCCTCGGACTGTCCAATGGACTGTTACCTTATTAGCAACATTTTGAGAGGTAGTTTCTTTGTTACCTTAATACATTTTGAAAAATAACTCTTTTAGTGCCTCTCCTATTTATGACTCACTCATAATAACACAAGTGACTCATGCTGTCAAATTACAAGTTATTACTTTAGAAAAATGAGTTTTTTCCCTTCCTTCTGGGTAAAATATGACAATTTTCACTATTCTGTTACTAAGGGCAGTTTCTTGCTACTTAACAGATTCTCAGACAAAGACAAAAGCATCTCCCACCTCTTGTCTCTTTCAAAGGTGAATACATTTGATACAGAACAATTATTTAAAACTAGTTCCAGAACTTCAGAGGTTGTTTATCAG
Source organism: Burhinus bistriatus (assembly GCA_013397275.1). Classification (NCBI taxonomy): domain Eukaryota; kingdom Metazoa; phylum Chordata; class Aves; order Charadriiformes; family Burhinidae; genus Burhinus; species Burhinus bistriatus. The sequence goes on from VYXH01008836.1 coordinate 56,633, forward strand.
TAAACTGTGTTTGAGTCATCAGATTTTTATCTAGATAATTCTGCTTTTTTTTTTTTTTCTTTTTAAAGGTGGTCACTGTAAGCTATTAACACGTGTTGGCCTAAAATTAATTACTAGGGATACCATTATTACATGCTCAAGTTGTCTGTTGCAGTGGTTTCTGGCCTGCCTTTCCAGTAAGGTTATGCGGTGTTTTCACACACAAAATGTGAAAGGATGTCCCTAGGTGGGAATTAGCTTGCACGATTGGGAATGGAATATTTCCCAGGTCAGAGAACACTGGAAAGCTCTTTGTCTCCTGGTAGCCCAGACAGTCCCTCTGGCCACCTTCTTTCCACACACACACCCACCCCACTCTCTGGCCCTCATTTTTTCCCCCATAACGAATGCAGAACATTCCACACAGAAAAAGATCTAAATAAATTCTGTACTACTGTACATACTGCAGTGTCTCCTTATTTTGTTATTGCAGATATGCCTAGTGATTCCAGAAGCCCTGAAAGCCCAGCTGAGTTGCTTTCCTGTGAGGAAGCTGTTGCATCCTGATGATTTCCTCTGATTACCATCTTAGACAAGGCTTGGTACTGTCTGGCTAGTGCCCATTTAACGTCAGTGTCGGGATCATCACTGGAGCATCCTTTTATTAAATGTTATTTCTCCCTGCCCATCTCCTTTGCCTCCTCCCCTCCCCCTTAGCAGATCACTCTAGAGGACATCCTCACTAATTATCTGCTGTTAAGAGTGGTTAAAGTTCTCTGGAAGCTCTTTCTTATGTATCCTTGTCCTTATGTATAAAAACATCCATGATGACAAGATGTAGAAGATGCTTACGCGCAGGCTCCCTAATACTAGAGAATAGTGTCTGCAACTCAGGTTAGTGTGTCCTGTTCCTGGAAGATTCTGACTCTGTACATCTTGCTCACAAATGAGTGGCCATCAATTACCCCTGAGGGGAGGCACATCTCTTCTGAGGGAGGAAAAGACACAAGTCAGCATTGTCTTTATGCTCTGATCTTCAGAAATGCAGATGGAGTGCTCCTGGTCTTTCCTGGGTAAAGGGGGAAGATAGATCCTAGTAGGACTCTTTGCCATGTGTTTTCTAGGCATTGCAGTTGACCCTATGTCACCATCCATTGATCAGGGGCTTTAGAAAGCAAATGAACTGCTCTCCCTGGCCCAAACGTCTTCCACATTGGGATATTCCCTTTGAAATAGCTGCAGTTCAGACCTCATCACTGTGGTCCAGGCCACATACTGCCTTTTCTCACATGGACTCTCTGCCAAAAGTAACATTCAGAGAACTATTCTTCCTGGCATACCCATCGTAAGCCTCACTTTAAAGCCTTTTTACCTTTAAACTCATCAAACTTATTGCCTCTGATCTGTTCTTGTTGTTTATAGAGAACAGAGTCAACTCCTTAGTTTGATTGTTCATTATATTTCCTCTTAATGTGTTTTAATGTTTCTTAGCTCCCCCCTTCTCCCCTTCACAGGTCAAAATTCAGCCTTGATGGAAATAGAAGTAACGTAGAATTCAAGCAGCTATGCTACTTTTTCTGTACAGATATCTTGTCTATATTTGGTTTCTGCTGCTTTTAGCGCATTTGGTATTTCCTTTATTCCTTCTGCTGCTTTCCCTAGAAAATCCAAAGCACTATGCAATATCAGTGACATTAAAAGCCATAGTGCTGTCCATAATCTGATTCCGTGTGTGGACATTCCAGGTGAGGTTTCAAACCAGGCTCAGTCTGATGACACTGTGGCAGGAGCTGAACACCAGCTGAACTCCAAGGGTTAGGTGAACTCCATAGTACAAATGGAAAAAACTTTATGCCGACTCTGTTGAGGTCTCTCTCTTTTCCTTTGTGAAGGATGGTGCAGAAGAAATGCCTCTTAAAATCCTAGGCCTTTCTTTGCGATGATATCAAGATATTTGGTGTATGTGAAGCAGCCACTTACTAGGAGGCTTGCCAGGAAAAGACGACCAGCAGAAGTAAATCACCTTCTCTCTCATTTGATATCAAACGTTGCCATTAGAGTGTTCTGAATGCAGAGATACGTACAGGTACTGTGCAACTATTGTACCCACTGAAGCATCTGGAGTGATGCAGTCTGTATTCAGAAATAAAGCTATGTAGCATTAAGATGCTTTAGATTTTTTTTTTATTTTTTATTTTTTTTGCTCTCTGCACTGGAAGATGATTGTCAGCAATAAGAATAATTCCTGGAAGTAATAGGAGTTCTTACACAAAAGGTGAATGTTTGGGACTACATCTTCACATTGCCTCATATTTGCTCAGTAAGGAATGACTCCCTTATGAAAAATGGAAGAAAAGAAAAACCAATAGGTCACAACATTGACACTGACATATCCATAAGCACAACAGCTTGAAAATAAACTTTGATGCTAAATGCAGAAGTAGGAGGCACAAGATAGTCCTTTGGACTAAGCAGAATGGAAACAGCACTTTAAAACATATCACGGCAACTAAGAAGGGAGAACTCAGACAAAATGAATGATTGGGTGAATTATAAACATGTACGCAATGTCTGCTAAGTGGAAAATAGCAACTGCATCTTGCAATCCGCTTAGTAATTACAGCAAAACAGACCCCAACGCATTGAAATGAAGACAGTTAGCACACTAAACAGAGAAACAAGATGCTGCGCTGAATTGCAAAGACATTATAAATTGCAGGAAATAGTTTATTAATACAAAAAGCTCTGGAGCAGGCCACCTGCAGTAGTAAACACGGTACCTGTGATAAAAATAGCTCTGAAGATAGAAAGGACAAGTGGTACGAGGGAAAATATGGCTTACTGTTGGTAAATTCACAGCTCAAACACAATAATAGATATGAATCAAAGAGAAAAATTAGTTTTCCATTCCTTTTTAAACTTTGCAAGCTTCAAGAGAAGAACCTGAAAAACTGTATCACCGAATCTTGTGCCTAATTTACAGAGAAGTTGCCTCATTGAAGTTAACAGCTGAAAAGTGAACCCAGATTCATTCAAACTAAAAATAAAGCTTAATTTTTTTAATTTTGCCAGGAAATAAATAACATATGGAAGATTTAATGTCACCCAAAGACCTTAAGTCAGATAACCATTACTTACTAAATGCCTTTTTTTCTAGCTTAGAAGTTGGTGCACGAGAGGAAAAGTAGAGGGCCTGTGTCACGAAGACTGGATTTTAAAGCCAGCTATGACCTTAAACTTGTAACTGAGACAATGAAGATAGAGCTGAAAAGGAATGGTTTTAATCATACCACCAACACTATACAGACTAACAGAGCTACATAAAGCTAAATACATCAATAAAACTTCCAGTTGCCTTACCAGGAAAAATATTTAAAAGGGGAGAAATTCATTTGAGAGCGCATACCTTGCCTGTCAACCAGACTATCTCCAGGGCTTCTCCAAGTAGAGTTCCTCCATCAGGGTGTTTCCCTGCAATGACAGGAAAGTGATGACACACAGCACCATGTAGGTGCAACCAGCACATCACAGAGACGGCCAGGAAAGATGCTGCTGAACAACAAAGTTTCAAAGTGTCTCTTGAAGAGGTAGCTATACCTATTGTTTAGCCTGGAGAAAAGGAGGCTGAGGGAGACCTCGAGCTCTACAACTACCTGAAAGGAGGTTGTAGCCAGGGGGTAGTCGGTCTCTTCTCCCAAGTAACAAGCAATAGGACGAGAGGAAATGGCCACAAGTTACGCCAGGGGAGGTTTAGATTAGATATAAGGAAAAATTTCTTCACCGAAAGGGTTATCAAACATTGGAAGAGGCTGCCCAGGGCAGTGGTGGAGTCTCCATCCTTGGAGGTATTTAAAAGATGGGTAGACGTGGTGCTGAGGGACATGGTTTAGGGGTAACTTGGCAGTGCTGGGTTAATGGTTGGACTCAGTGATCTTAAAGGTCCCTTCCAACCTAGATGATTTTATACACAGAAGGTGTACTGCTGGCAGAGGGTCTCTGGAGATGTCCTGCAAGCAAAGGCCGAGATGTTTAGGAAAAACAGAGGTCCCCATGCTCTGCTCCACACCCTGTCCTGCCCCTGCAGAGGTGAACTGTCCCATGCCTCTGGGAGCGCAGGCTGTGGGCATGCACCAAGTATCCCGCAGACCTCAGCCAGCAGCCCAGGCCCAGGGGCAGTGGTTTACAAGCAAGTACACTAGCAACAACTTATTCACTCAAAGACATAATTCTCCATACACTACATCAAAGTTTATTTGTGCAACTGGCACACTTAATGTTACAGCTAACAATTAAGCTTCTAGGGCTTGTGAGTACCTATGGGTGGCTACTAACACTTGGCTGTTTCACTGGCATAGCAGAAGGCACCCTGTGCTCCTGTGCTGTTACTGCTGCCTCAAAACTACACAAAGCAAGACTTTATGTTCAAGATTTACTTTTTAAATTTTTTTTTGTTTTTCTTAGGCACTCTTCCCCTGGCATTCACTCATGAACCCTATTTGTGCTCGGCTTGTTACAAACACAATGGTAGGCCAGTTTTCTGATAAATGTGTGTATATATTAAGAAAACTGGCTAAGGAAATCACCAAAACGTCTCTGTATGCCCTGATTCTGCCTACAGCACTAAAGAGGGCCCTGATTCTGCCTACAGCACTAAAGAGGATTTCAGTGGATACTTCAGAGACCCTCTGCCTGAGATGAGAGCTAGAGCAACATGCCTGGACCAGATCCTGCTCTCCTCCAGCTGCATCTCTAACTGGGGAAACTGGAAGGAGGCTCCATCCTTTTTGGAGAGTCCTGTACTCAGAGGATGTTTATGAATGACTAGCATGTAGGTACCTTATGAATGCATATATCAGCAACAAACAGGGAAAAGAATAATGCCTTTATCTTAAAGTAAATGCAGTGATTCGCAAAGAGGCTACATTAACACCTGTAAAACTTACAAGTCTTCATATAAAGAACAAAAGTCAGCAAACATGCTGCTAGGAAAACCTTCTCCTTAAGCACCACGCAGTAATCCTGGCTCCTAATCAGGATGAACTCTTAATTGAAAAGGTTGGCTCAATGTTTCGTTCAGTATCTGCCTTGCTTTTTAAGGGGGAGATGGGGAGGGAAATAATGATATGCTGTGTTGGGCATGTCATATTAGAGTAGATTGGCTTGAAGTCTAATATTAATCTGGTCTGACTAATCTAATTAAATAATTCCCTGCACCATGGCTGTTAAACAACTGTTGACAGGCAGGAATTTTCTGGATGCAGGAAGACAACCTAGGACAGAAAACAGGCTCTTTACCCCTTTCCCCAGCGGAGGAACCCTCTGTGCCCCCCGTGGCTGCTGCGCTCAGCCATTGTGTGTGGGTGCATCCTCCCTGCTGTCTCTGGAGACTCGTCAACAAAACTTCTGTTGGTGCTCATAGAAGACACTGCTTTCCATCCATCAGCTCACAGGAACCACACGAGGGAACTATACAGCTTATAACCAATCCCATTTTCATGAGGACTGCCACAAGTGAGCATCCTTCCATTAACAGTGATCTGGTGCCAGTAACCAGGAGAGCAATCTAAGCCACTTTACCAAAAAGCATGAGATTGACAGAGTTTTACTCAATAGCTCTGCCTCAGAGTGGCACAGGAGTGCCAAGGCTAACTTTAATTAGTAGAGAAAGGTATTTGGGAAAAGGTAATAGTAGTCTGTAATGCTAATGAGTATTCTTATTTTTTCTGTTGCATTTCAGTATGATAATATTATTATTCAGTATTCATTATGATTTATTGTAGTAGTAATAATAATAATATTAAATGTTTCCCTAATGCTTCCCTCCTTCTAAGCACCTGAACGTCTGCCAACCATAATTGAGCCAACACTGCCTGTTTTGTTAGCGTGACATCTCCTTCTGCTTCAGGGATGAATTCCCTTCAAGGGTGAATCCATTGACTGGGATCTCATGATAATTTATTTTAAAGATAGAATTTCCTCTTCTTTCCTAATCTTTGTGGATGCTAATTGCTGAACACAACTGTACCTTTTAGATGACTCTCCTCATTCAAGTTTGCAACACTCCAAATTTGCATGGCAAGACTTTTTTTTTTTTTCCCCTCCTCCACTAGAACTTTTTTAAAAAGAAAAAAAAAGTTAAAATGAGGTGGAGAAAGGTTCTATACAACTATACAGAAGCACATAAAATATGAAGTAAAGTCTAAACTTTGCTATAAATTACAGCGGTGATTATTTGATAAACTAAAGCAAAGCAATGCAGTCCTATTTGGGAATAAAGTTCTCATCCCCACAGCTGTCCCCAGGGCTCGCTGAGCTCCCACCCTCTCTGCAGCAGGAGCAGCTCTGACTGCCTCATTGTCAGTGTTTGCTTCCATTTTCTGAGGGGAAAAAGTCTCAGAACTGGGTTTTCAACACAAGTATTTGCAAGTGTGAAAGAGAAGCCTGCTCTCCAAGCAGATCCCGGGGTATGGATCTGACACCGACACTCTCAGTAACACGCAGTTTCTGCCACGGAGCCCTTCTGGTCGGGTACTCAGAGCCAGGAAACCCAAGGACAGCCCAAATGATTTCACTACTCACAGTTTGGGTTTGCTTTTTTCATAGTTTATGAAGCTCCAGTCAGCCTGTTAAAAAAGAAAAAACACTCTGTCCAAGAACCAACGTGATGTGACGATGTTGCCGTTGCTGACATGGGCTAAATCCTGCTTCTGCTAAGGAGCAAAGACAAAGCTCCTGCTGAATGTGAAGGGACCAGGATTGGGGTCCCAGTGCAGCACTGATTGTTTTAGTACCTGATAAACTCACATAAGGCACCTAACTTACAATATAAACACTCCCAGCAGCCCTTCTCCCACTCAGGGGAGCACTCAGGAACAAGCAGTAAGTGAATAGAGAAAAAAAACCTGGCATTAAATGCAAAAATCCCAAACCTCATTTTAGTCAACTGAAAAAAAAAATAAAAAAAATTGATCTTTATATTGGCAGGAATATACTTAGAAAAATTTATATCCCCAGATCCCACCCAGACAGCAGTCACTTGACAGACCACTCAAGCTCCTAAAAGCAAAAGCCTCCCTACTGCTTCCAGCAGGTTGGTTCCCAAACCATACCAGCTCCCTATTTCATACTTGCTTTTGCTTCTTTAACTCCCCGCTAGCTCTAGCTTGTGGCAAATCACAGTTCATGAAGATGCATGCCAGGAGACTGCAACTACTTGCCTAAAGAAGCGAAATAAACAGTGGGCATTTGCCAAAGTACTCCCACCACTTGGTGCACTTCATTTTTCAGGATGTTCAGTGCCAGACTGGTAAGCCGACCGGGAAAGCCAAGGAATAGGAGAGTAAAACCTTTCCTGTAAGCATTTCTGAAATGTTTATCACAGCAGCACTGAGATATTCATAGCCCTTTCATTTCTCTCTCAAAGGAAGTGGAGAAAGATGATGGTCTTCCTTAAAAACCTAAATGAACAAAGTGGCAAGTTTCAACAAACCTGGAAAATAAAGAGCTACTTCTTCAGCCACCATTGACTTCAGCAGGAATTGAAGATGCTTAGTGAAAACTGGGAAAAGCTCCTGACAACAAATACTAGATGAAAAATTGCAAAAGTATTTAAAAATACTACGTTGTCAACAAAAATGAAAATTATGAACATAAAACTCATGATTGCAAATACTGAGGGGCTGTAGCAGGTGAAGTACAAATAATATAGTCTAGTGATAAATTCTGAAGAGCCAAAACACAAGAAAGTTCATCAACAGCATACTAAAGGAATCTTACAAAGCTTTATTAAATAATGCAGATACAAATAATTATTATTTACATCCCAATTGTCAATTTTAAGTAGTACTAGCACGTAAGGCACAACTTCTCCAAAACTAGCCAATAAGTTACACAAGACTCAATACGATAACATGTAGCAACGTTGCTTTTTTGTAATACTGCATGAAAGCAAAACTGTATGCCACAAACTGTGTCTGCATTCCATTCCTCTATTTGCCTGCATAGTTCTGCACACAATATATTTTGCTTCAAATATTTTGTTCTTGAAATAGAACAATTGCGATAGAACAATTTCGTTATGGTCCTTAGGAGAGTTCAGACAGCCAGAATATTATTCAAAATTAAAACTGGGATACTTGCTATATGTAAACAAAGCCCTTAGCTGATACCTGCAAAATACTGTTTATGGATTAAAAGTTACTGTATGATTATAATCCTCAAAATAAGGGATTCCAACTGAGATACTTTTTTTTTCCCTCAGGGAAGTACTTTAGGACTAAGAACTGGAATCAAGTTTTTCTTCTCATCTGTTTAAAATTAATTTGGAAAAAAGTTCAAGTCAGCGTACCTCACTGCCATCTTGTTTAGAAAGCAAAATACATCTGAGTACACGGTGATCAACTGCCAGGTTTAGCAGAGTACTTGCTGATGTACTGGAACTGTGCACTTTACATCTGTGTGTCTCAGCCAGTCAAGAAGAAAACCAAAACGTCAACCAAAAAAAACCTCTCACATTAATACTTACACAGTTAAATGATACATTGTATTTTATGGACTTATAAATGAGCATTTATTAGTTGGATATCATGGTACAAATATTCCAAAGTCTGGTCATGCCAGTAGTTTGAATGAAGATGCTGGGTGTGGCTGTATCCCTTCGTACACGAATACACCAGAGACAAGCAGATTGACCCAACTGAAAAGGTCACTCATTGTAAGCGTGAAATAAGCCACTTACTTTCCAGTGCACCAGGCAACTAGTGGTAATAAAAGGAGGCTCAGTTTCTGTTGAGGTACTTCTATATGTGAAATGACCTATAGATACATATTATATTTATATCAGAACACAGGTAAGATAATTGCCTTCAATTAAAAATATTTACTAGCAGAAGAAAGGTCCTCTTCGAAGGCACATGCTTTCACATTCCCAGTCCAAAAAAAAGTGCTTACAGTAACAAGAAAGGAATACTGCAGTTGTACCCAAAGGAAGCCACACTAAGATAGTCATGTTTTTCTTTTTTCTTGTTGTAAAAAACCTCCAAGTTATTCACAGTTGTTCCAGCATTCCTAACGTTAAAACAGCAAATTATGGTGATGAATCACATTGTAAGGCTAAACGTAAGAACATTTATCAGTGCAGTACATTCCTGAGTCTTTGGAACTCAAAATAAAAAACTAGTTCTTTGAAATATACAATCCTTCATATTTTTGGCTCATATTTGACCTTTTTTTCTATTTCCCTTTTTTAAAAAGTTCATTAAAAAGAAAGTTAATTTTTACATAAAGTAAATAAAAAAAACTTTTATCACTATCATTTAGACATAACTTCTAGTTGCTTGAAGAGTGCAAGAAAGCTAGCTTAGCATAAACACTGCTTTTTGTCCAGTGATCCTTGTCAACTGAGCCTAAAACAGCAGATAAAATAAGTTTTAGAGAACTGAAGCAGACATAAAAAAAAAATTCAGAGCTCTAAATATAAAAAAAAATAAAATTATGAAGCTAGTTGCATTCAAGAGATGACTTGAACTATACTGTAACTGTGGAAGTTCTTGAATTTACTATTGTCAAAGGCACTCGTTTTGTTTTGTTTTGTTTTTTATTTTCCAGCCCTAGTGCATGGAGATGAGTCCTGCTGCCTCTAACGTGAACCATAATCAGTGCTCCAGAGTGTGGATGATGGGCTTGTTTTTCTGCTTGAGGACTGAGGACTGAAGGAAAGCACAGGTGATACAGAGAAACCTAAAACACAGGGGAAAAGGAGAAAAAAACCCAATCATACTCAGGAATGGTGGAAGAAGTAAGAAACAAATAGGTGCTGCTGATCATCTGCTGGAACACCTGGCAAGCAAGTCTAATGATCCATTCAAAGTGAAATAACCCCTCTAGCTCATTGCCTGTTGAAAAGACATCTTACAAGTATCAGGATTTTGTAGGTGTCCCGATTAAGGACTTTAATTAAAGAACTAATTAAGTCTTCTGAGGGGGGCACAACACATTTCACCTCAGCAAATAACTTTCAGTTTGAATTTGCCTTATTTTATCTGAAGTGTCAGGCATGTGTTTTTTACAAAGAGGACTGCAGCTCACCATAACTTAAATGGATCTGTAATAATGTGAATTTTGTTTTAATAGCCACATTGATTACAAACCTTCCGAGCGAATGGGTACTTTTTGCATATTTCTGGAAGAGTTTGACTCTGCAACACTGCAAATCAGTAAAATAAGGAATAAATATGATGTCAAAAAATACAGGCAAAACATGACTGCAAGATCAAAAGCAGTGACAGAACAAACTGTTCCCTGAGCAACACAACTAAGTCTTCTACAGACTTGCGTCTGTTGTCCCCTAACATATGCCCTTCCCCATCTCTTACAACAGCCCCAGCTCATGGTACCTCCCAGCACAAGAGCTGCAGCACATGCAGCTCATCTGATGTGGCAAGAACTGACTAACCAGCCAGCTGCTGCCCAGCACATCCTACCAGCGGCTGAGCTCCGCTTTACCTTCGCTCAGCAGGAGCAAAATTGTGGATCTCTCTCCTCTACCCACCTGGTGATTTGCATGAGTTCTTACACTTTTAACCCACTCCCTATATTTCCAATGCGGCTGAAGCTGGCCAAGAGTTTCAAAAGAATTAGCAATGGGTAAAGGGGAGGTTGGGGTGTGGGGCAGGAGGATGGGCAACAGATTTCCTAGGAACAAGCACGGTCCTTGTCGTACTATAATTCAGTATACAGGCTTTCTCATCGTCATACCTCCCTACAGTCAATTCAGACGCAATACCTAGACTTATCACTTAATTCATTTATAACTGGGTAACAGCTGCTTACTGTTATGGCTGCGTTGAGGAGTTGTCCTTGGGGTAAATGCTGGATGACTCTGCTGTTCTTTTGGTGAGAAAACTGCATGAAGTCCTGCAAGACATTGTAAAAGAAACCCAAATCAACAACAACACAACAAAAACCCAAAATCATTTCACATGGAAATTATTCCTTTATATCTTCCAGCTAATGCATTGTAAGAAGTTATGGAAAAAAATACTTTCTGCAATCTTTCATTCTCTTACCTATAATCATAACAGCTGCCCCTGCTAACAGTGCAAAAAGCGTGAAGAACATTACTTGATAAGAATCAAGAAAGTGCTGGAATAGACTGGCTCCATCTGCAGAATCAATTAAAAGGAGACAATATTGAATTAAAAGAGCATCTTCTCCAATCTGCTTTAAGAGTTAACAGTTCTTAACTCAAACTGAAAATAGTCAAAAGACGTTTTTTATTTATAGCAAATAAGTGTAATCAACCTAGATAATATGACTTCGATTCTAGTGACTATTTCCAATGTAGTCTTCAAAATTTGCCAATAACAGTGTTCTTTACATTCTCAGCCCCAAAATGCTAATCTGTTTTCAAAACAACAAGGCATGCTTGAAAGTAAACAAAAGCAGAGCAAAAAAAATGACTTTCAGACACTTTAGCACTGGGATATTTATTCAACAGAGTATTTTCTGCTGACCCAAAAGGAAAATATGTTCAGCTTCATTCACAATGAGCAATTGTATTCAAGTCTTCTGGTCACAGTGAGCAGCTTACATGTCAATAACATTAGCTGCCAGCTCAGATTTCAACACACCAAATTTTATAACCTCATGAACATTAACAGGAGTTAGAGGTTTATTCTGGCATATGAAGTCTAGAGATAAACTTACGTCTCACTGGTGCACTGGTTCTGTCACTCAAGTAAATCACTGTCACTGGGATAGTGATAGACTGGTCGGTCATAGGACTAGAGACAGTTAGAGTGGTTGATAAGGATCCCTGGCTTGAAATTCTTGGATCGGACAGACTAACTGTGTAGACTACATAACTAGGCAGCCCGTAGGATTTCTCTTTTTCAAAAGCCTTCACTGTTGGTGACCCACATTTCACCTGCCGGAGGGAAAAAAACCCAACTGTTTGAGACTGTTTGAGAAAGCACAGCACGTGTCCATCTTCAATATTATTCCACAGAAACACAGAGCAACTCACCCCTCAGCAGGAGTTGGACTTGGTTGTAACTTTACAGTGACACCTGCAGCACTTTACCTCAGGTTACCGTTAAGTGTGCCCTGTTAACTGCTGTTGCTGTGAGTCTGGGCTAACCCCGTACAGGCACAAATCAAAGTCTCCCTTCGTGGGCTATGTGAACCACAGGCAGCCAAACAAGTAAGTGGGCAAGAACATACTCCTGGTGCTAGAGATCAGACAGATTTTCCACTTCCCCACCTGTGAGCTGCTTAACACATCCCAGCTAGCACACAGGTGAGCCTGACAACATTTCTACTACCTGGAAACAAAAGTGAAAACTGAGGAGGAATATATTCCAAGATGAGTATTTCCAAATCATCTCAGGAACAATCTTGACATGGTAAAGGTGGCACAGAGTGCCTTTGGTTAGAAAGTTACATGTAACAGTTCAAACTGCTTTCAACTGTGTTGTGATACTTTCCAGCCATAGACTTACCTCCAGGGTATTAAGAATTTCAGTGGCACCAAATATTTTCACATCGGAGCTTGTGTAATGGTTACTTAAAAGCATTTCCGTTTGGTCAGCATAAAAACCAGGATTGAATGGCACCTCCGTGCTGATCTGCTCCCCAGAGAAGTGGCTGCCTTGGATTGAAGCTGTAACTCTGAGGGCAGTTTTACTCATGCTGAGATGCTTCAGCTGCTTGTCAGTGAGCCTGTGCATTGTGATGGAACAAGTGTAATGTCCTATAAAAACAAAAGGCAGTTTGGCTGTTAATTGCTCATCTTTATGTTTTTTCCTCCATGCAGAGTAAGATTTCTGTAGCATCTTTAGAGAAGAGATAAAAAAGGTGGTAAAATTTAACAGACAGCAAGATCAGGAGTGGGTAGGTGAACAGGACACTGTCTGCTGACCCAAGCATCACAAACCCAGTACTAAAACGACAGAACGTATATCTTGTCCCAAACTAATCATCATGATAAAACACATAAAATGGCAGTTTCCAGCCACATTTTATTATAGTATGCCAGCGAGACTCAATTCCACTTTGAATATATAACATTTATGCTGATACTGATAGAAAGGCTTTACTGAAAACAAAATTTAACATCCTATTTCACATTCTCTTTACTTAATGTTAAAATTTTAGTCGGTTACCCTCACCATCATCAACTCTGTGGAGACATGGTTTATAAAAGCTTCTTTACAGATTAGATATTCACCAAGTCTCTTGTAGGACCTATTTGTCTATTATCAACGATAAAGATAGTACAAAATTACCCCAGTATGGAAGATACAAAGCATAAGTAACAAGCAGAACTCACTAGGTATGTGTTTTCCCCTTATTTTCTTTCTCTAATGAAGTAACAGATGCAGCCACTATTATGCAAGGTATAATAAGTGTTTTGCACAATGGGTACAGGGACTAATCTAATAGATAATTCATGTTATTTTCATACAGTCCATGGTGTTTTGGTTCCTTTTTAGATCATGTTACAGTTCTGAAACACTAACACATATTGTAGACTGTCACAATTTTATTTCCATTTCCATAGTATCTAGTAATTTCCCCTCATTTTAAGTCCCAGTTCATGTTGTTTTGGGGATACATAAGAATTCTACGTTTCGTAAGAAATTACAGCACTCAGGTTGCAGAAGAAAGTTTGAAAGCATGATAAATGCCAGAAATGTTTAAATTGCAGAATACAAAGAATTCAACATGTATTACTTTCACCAGCTTTTCACATTTAAACTATTTCTCTCATTTTAATCACTGAGGGTAGTTATACTGCAATTACTACAGTGGCGGGGCTTTTAAAAGACCAGCACCAAACCCAAAGGATATTTGACTCTGTAGAGTACACATTGGTGAAATCTAAACATTCTTGGCACACAGACATTAAAACTCATGATTGCTTCTCTTATCCCTAGTCTTAACTTCCACTGCATTTAAGTATATGGTAAAGGCACTGAGGTACAGCAAGAAAATACCTAAAATAGTCACTGGATGTTTACAGCTGCAGAGATACTCAATTTGGAATATTTGTCACTTGAGTGCTCATTTATAGCAGCTGAAGAACGAAGTGTTTTGCTTTCCCAGTTTCACAAATGCAAGGCCTGATATTCTTTTCTAGAATAAGTTATACACAAGGCAATCTATTTTTTGTACAGTTCAGCTGCAGTAAAAGATGGCAGCTGCTAGCTCTATAAAGCGTGTCACCCCACTGGGATAGCGGGTTGTACTATGTCTACATTCTGCAATACCGTCACTTCTATCTCAAGGTACCATTGGACTGGCTACATACTTACAAATATGTGAGTAGTAATTTGCAAAATTAGGACCTAAATTTGCAAAGACCATATCAAAGTTTGTTTTTCCCCCTCCAGGTAAAATAATGCTTCTGAGTTTCTTCCTGACTTACTACTACAGCCTCTGAAAAACATACGAAGTGGGCTGCCACTGATTTCTGCCTTTCTCTGAAAACAAATAAATGTCTCTGTCACATGCAGAAAACCCTAGAGGTAAACAAGGAGAGTACACTGAAGCCAGAGATCCTACACAGCAAAGTTCAGAGGCTTCAGAAGGAAATCTGCTGGGTCAAAGCAGAGCAGAATTCAAAGCGTCCGCCTGGAGCGTGGCATCTTGTCTGATCTTACCTGAAACTGCATCAAATCCAGGTTCTGCTATAAAAATATCACGTGCTGGGAAGTCAAATGCATCATTGTTAAAATCTAGGTGGCAATTGATAATGGACTGTGGTTGTAATTCAGCAATGGCTTCAATCTGAGCAGGCAAGCACTCCCCTAAGGGGAAAGAAAACAAGAAATTAATTAATCACTAATTAATTAATTAGAAAAGAAATTTCTAACTAATTAATTTTTAATAATTAAAAGCAAAACCACGGCTTGAAATATCAGGTTATTCTGCCTATTCTTCTGAAACAGTTTCACAAGGTTATGATGATCTTAAAATAGCTGGAAATCATAGACAGCTGTCCTATCTCAGGTCTAATCCCAAAGAAACAGCAAATGAAAATTTTATATGTTGCGGGGTTTTTTTGACAGGAAGAATTTATTTACAGGAAAGAGAGAATTTTCAGCTCAGATGTGTCTGTTGAATAACTTATATGATCCTGGGAGTCTCAATTTATATTTTAGTATCTGGCAAGATCGTTTTTGGTAGGCTAATAATTTACATAAGGCACAATAAAATACTATTTGAACAAGTGCTAAGTGTTAAGCTAAAAACTAAAGGGAACCATAATCAAACAAAATACAACTTATTAAATAGAGGACACACTATGATGCTTAATCTTTGTATTGATTCTAATTGCTGATAATTTCTGTAACAGATTTAAGGATGGCAACTACTTTGAATATGCTCAGTAAATAAAATTACTAACTTCAAGAAGGCAACTGGAATTAAACATATAAGAAAACAACCAGCTGATTGCCTATTAACTGTTTTTTGATATGATAAAAAATGACACTATTATTGACTGATTTTATTAGTTTTGAAATCTTAATAGTGCCCCAGAACACCCTCCAAATTCTGTAACATGGCCCTAAGATTCTTCTAGAGCTCCTGGGATTTCAGAAAGGCACTAAAGGACTATAGAGATCTTGCCACACCAGCTTCACAGACCCTTAAAAACAAACAGAAAAACCAAAACACAAACCAAACCCACCTATCACAAATACACAAACATGCAATAAACAGTTAGCATAAAGACCTTTTTTTAACATACCTTTCAAATTTTTATTTCTTTCCCCAATTGAAACTACCACTTTTGAGGCTGCAACTCCTTGTAAGCTTGTTTTCACTCCACTTAGATGCATTGCTGTAGTCCTCTGAGGTATATTAATCAATATCTGAAAAAAGGATGAAATACATTGTTACCAAAAACTGTTTTAACAAAGAAAAATTAAGGCAAAACCAGATTGGATTGATTGCACACATCCTTGTATGTATAGCAGAAGAGAAGAGTCCAAGAGGTCGTGTTTCTCTTTATAAGAAATCCTACATTTCTCTAACTTTAGAAACTGCCTTTCAAGGCAATTTAAGCTAGCAAAAACATTTCTTTTTCTACCCAGCCCCTGTAAGTTAATAGGCATAAAGCTCTATGTCTAAATTTAAGGGAATGTCTTGCGCTTATGTTAGCTGATACGGTGAATTCTGTCGTATGATTGCACTGTAAATAAACAAAATAATTTGAGTAGTTCTGATCAGTGATGCATAATAATATGGTACAACCCTTTAAAAAGTTCTTGTTGGCATCTCATTCTGCAGTGAAACTTCATTGATAAAAGCAGTAATACTCAAAAATTGTTTAGCATCTGGAAACAACGTAGCCAGGCAATGGAATCAGAATGTACAATAGAAGAACAGTATAGGCTAAAAAGAGAAACTGTCACACTAAATTTTCCCCCTTAACAGAGATGATAAAAAAAACTTGAAGTGTTGGAAGGTCATGGGGAACAGGAGAGGTGCCTGAGGACTGGAAGAAGGACGACATCGCTCCGATCTTCAAGAAGGGCAAGAAGGAGGACCCAGGGAACTACAGGCCGGTTAGTCTCACCTCTGTCCCTGGGAAGGTAATGGAGCGACTCGTTCTGGATGTCATCTCCAAACACGTTGAAGAACAGGAAGTTATTGGAAGTGGTCAACACGGATTTACCAAGGGTAAATCATGTTTGACCAATCTGATAGCCTTCTATGATGTTATAACTGGTTGGCTGGATGAGGGGAGAGCAGTAGATGTCATCTACCTTGACTTCAGCAAGGCTTTTGACACTGTCTCCCAGAACTCAGAGGGTTGTGATTAATGGAGCAGTGTCAAGTTGGAGGCCTGTAACCAGTGGAGTCCCCCAGGGGTCAATACTCGGCCCGATCTTGTTCAATATATTCATCAATGACCTGGATGAGGGGACAGAGTGTATCCTCAGCAAGTTCGCTGATGATACCAAACTGGGAGGGGTGGCTGACACTCCAGAGGGCCGCGCTGCCATCCAGCGTGACCTGGACAGGCTGGAGTGCTGGGCAGAGAAGAACCTAATGAGGTTCAACAAGAGCAAGTGTAGGGTCCTGCACCTGGGGAGGAAGAATGCTAGGCACCAATATAGGTTAGGGGTGGACCTGCTGGAAAGCAGTTCTGAGGAGAAGGATCTGGGGGTCCTGGTAGATAGTAAATTATCCATGAGCCAGCAATGTGCCCTTGTCGCCAGGAAGGCCAATGGAATCCTGGGCTGCATAGGGAAGAGTGTGGCCAGTAGGTCGAGGGAGGTCATTCTCCCCCTCTACTCGGCACTGGTGAGGCCACAACTGGAATACTGTGTCCAGTTCTGGGCTCCCCAGCTCAAGCGGGACAGGGAACTACTGGAGAGAGTCCAGCGTAGGGCAACAAAGATGACTGGGGGATTGGAGCACCTCCCTTATGAGGAAAGGCTGAGAGAGCTGGGACTCTTTAGCCTGGAGAAGAGAAGGCTGAGGGGAGACCTTATTCTTGCTTATAAGTATCTAAAGGGTGGGTTGGAGGAGGATGGAGGCAGACTCTTTTCAGTGGTTCCCAGTGACAGGACGAGGGGCAACGGGCACAAGTTGGAACATAGGAAGTTCCATTCAAACATAAGGAAAAACCTCTTTACGGTGAGGGTGACCGAGCAGTGGGACAGGCTGCCCAGGGAGGTTGTGGAGTCCCCCTCTCTGGAGATTTTCAAGACCCACCTGGATGCAGTCCTGAGTAATGTGCACTAGGCAATCCTGCGTCAGCAGGGGAGTTGGACTAGATGATCTCCAGAGGACCCTTCCAACTCTAACAATTCTGTAATTCCATGATTCCGTGTTTGGACACGTACCAAATACTTTCCAACCATTTGCATTTCTAATACTTTTTCCTTTAAAAAGAATGTTTCTAAATATTTATAACCAAAAAAAAAAAAAAATCATAGAATACATTTTTGGTGAGGTTTGACATGAAGCAAACAACATCAACAGTTCTGGTAGGATTTAACAGTGCCTTACCTCTCTGTATGTTTTAAGTAATCCAGGAATCTCATAGTAGACAGTGACAACACCAGAATCCCTTGCCACTGCTACGCCAGTCTTGGAGTCGACTTGAAGAACACTACTTAACGAGGAGCTCCATACGCCTGGCAGGCCTGACAAGACACACCATTTGGACACTGTTCAACATATTTATGCTAACTGAAGCATTTCATTATCACATTGATGTCTGTATGTATGCAGCACAGGTACACACACGTCCCAATGCACAGAAACTAGATTCTTGGGCCTCGTGGTGGAAGGCCGGCAGCCCAACACCACACTGACTTGCAGTTACTCTGACAGAAGCCCTTTAATACTAAGAATCAAATACAGTGAGTAAAGTTAGACAGTCCTGACTCTGCACAATTCCCATAAAAAACATGCCTTTCAAGCTAACGGAATGGAAATGTCTGAAGTCTGATACTCATGAATACAATACAAGCGACATACTGCATGGTACAACTAAAATCAGAGGAGTTGATCAAACCTATTTTTATCATTAACAAGAACAGTGACATTTGATTCTGAACAAACATCATAAATTATGCATTTAGTTTTCCTGAGAATGAGAAAGAGTCACACTGATGTCAAATTATATAGCTGCAAAACCACAGCAACTGAAGTGCCACTTACCTTCTTGGTTTATCAGGGAAGTGCTCAAACAGAGGACATCACCTACCACCACGTCTACGACTTCAGGAAAAATGGCATGTTGCACAGGAAGCGGGATGTAGTCTGCAATTCCACTGTGTTCGGCATCCCAAACTTTAAGCAAGGTTAAACCTACATTTACAGTCCGGATTACAAATGTGTTGTTTGTGGCTCCCTTCCCAATCTGTACAAAGTCATCTCTACAGATAAAAAGAAATGTTTTATATTAAGGCAAGTTTGCTAATGTCATGATGTCTACAATAAATAGTTGTTATCGAACTCTTTTTAGATGGCTGACTTCTTGTTTTCAGCGATGGTTATCTTCTAATAAAGTCTGACAAAATAAGGAAAACGATTTAGGTGCTCCTGAGGCAAATTTCAGTTCTCACATCATTATGCTGAGGAAATACTGAGGTCATAATTATGTATGAGAACTACTTCCTAATTTTAAGAATTGCAGAACTTTAGAATGCGGTAATGTGTTTCTTCCCTCTTCTGAGGGAGTTAAGCAGCAAAGAAATTTAAAGACCAGTAGGCAGCTTTCCAGCCATAACTTCACAAAGCTAAATCCCATTCTATTGTGAGTTCTGATATTGACCAAAATTCAGCATTCCCAAATGCCCTGACACCCAGACCACTTGTGAGTGCCCCCAGCAGAGAGACCACTGCCCTGGCAGCACCAGGCAGAGATTAAGAAGGTCTTGGTAGCAGCAGACCCGGGTCACCGCAGTGCCGCACCTGAGGTTAATGAGCACTGCTTCTCTCTCTGGGGCTAATGATCAGCCCTATGCTGAAGCAGCTCTGTCATGTCTATTTTGGAAGCTAAGGCAGTGTTAGCTCAGGGACCTCTGTATGCTATAGATATTTCTGCAGATCGTTTAGGCGGGAGAATGAGAAAATCTCGCATTCAACCCCTTTTTTTTCCCTTTTAGTCATGATCACTGTATTATAACTGCAAGGTGCTCTGCAGAAAACAAGCTATGTTATAGTAATGGAATTAGTGATTGTTTACTAATGACCAAAGAATTTATTCTTCTTTATTACTCTTTGGGGCAGAGACCAAAAGGCCTTTTGAGGCCTGGCAGTGCTGTGCAAGGGCTATACAAGCATATCTGAAGAGACAGCACCTGATCCAGAACGTTCACCACCTTAAGTGAGTCAGTGTAACAAAGCACTAGGAGAAAAGAGGCAAGATGAGGAAAATGCTAATAAGATCAATTGTTTATACAAGCCACTGATGTATGCAATGTGATGATTCAGAGTCACTTAAAGCAGACATGTACCCCAGCAGGCCCCGCTAGGGATCATGCTTATCTAGGCAACTTTCCATTTGCTAGAGAATATCGATTGCTAACTGGAACTCTTCTTTCTGCTACGGTGCCTCTGAAAGCCTCAGAGACTAAATCCTTTCTTTGCTAATCCCAGTCCAAGCTATATCTTCGCTTGATATCTTTGGAACAATCTTTGTCTTGCTGTGGCTGGGCTATGTGTACTTGGCCTTTTTTGTTCTCTGTAATTAACACTCATCATAGCTACCTACCTGTTTGTTGCAAAGTTGAGCACAGAATTATGCGAATGAAAAGTATCTCCAGAGTTATCGTGAAAATGGACTGTAAATGTCAGTGTCACACCCAGAGGGAGAGCCAGGAACACCTCTTTGTTTTGCGTGTGCAGAATAGGACTCATGGAGATTCTTAGGTATGAGATGGGGTAGACCTGTAAAAACATCAGCAGGAAAAAGCAAAATCAAATGGCTTTTTTTGGTACCTCCATAAAAATAGTAATCCAAAAGGGTTCTTATTGTGCAAATATACAAATCTTCCTTTAGGAATCACTTGCTATATGTTTAGCCATATGACAGTACTGAAATGTGGTGCTTTTATTATCAATATATACATTTCTCAGAACCACAGAATAGCAGAGGTTGCAAGTGGCCTCTGGAGATTGTCTAGACCAGATCCCCCTGCTCAAGCTGGGCTAAAGCCAGTTGCCAGGATCACATGCAGTTGGGTCTTGAGCATCTCCTAGGATGGAGGCTCCACTGGGCAATCTGTGCCAGTGTTCAACAGCCACTACAGTAAAAAAGTGCTTTTCTGTCTTCAGACAGAATTTCACATGTTCCAATTCATGTGCATTCCCTCTTGCCCTGTCATTGAGCACTGCTGAGAACAGTCTGGCTCTGTCTTCTTTACATACTCCCATCAGATATATCTCAGTACTTTTCTCTAATAGCACTGGGAACCGAAGCAAGCAATGATGATGTAGAAACACACACCACAGGCTTCAGAGACTACATTATCATTCTATAAATTAAAACTATTAAGACACCCTGGATATGCAAGAGAACAAGTTGCCCCATGACTTCTCTCCCAGTAATTCTTGAAATAAAAAGGGTAATTCATTCCACAACTCCTAGAACAGGAATAACTTGAAATGTATGCGACAGTAAGGGGATGAAATGGTCACTGTTCCTCCAGTTCCCTTGCACCAAGCAAGAAAACCAAGATGATACAGGCAGTTTCTAACAGCCTTGGCTCTGCTTGAGCAAAGGTTTGCCCAGCAGAGGAAACATGAGCAATAGCTGCAATGTTGTTCCCTAGTGATCCTTGTCAAATAGTATCATATACACTACAAACTGCTGCCCCTCAAACAGGCCCACGGTGGTCTGACAACAGGGCTCCCAGAGGTAGGAAGGAACAACACCCATGATCTTTCCTCTTGAGTTGTGCACTAGGGCGGTGGTTTTGACTCATCACTGGGCACACTCGCCTTGGTACTGCTGGCTGTATGATGCTGCAGTCAGGCTGGCCTCTGAGGCATGGGCTGACAGAAATTAGGTAAAAAAGCAAAAAGCAGTCAGAACTGGCATCTGGGAGTCCTGGTGGACAACGAGTTGCCCATGAGCCAGCAATGTGCCCTTGTGGCCAAGAAGGCCAGTGGCATCCTGAGATGCATGGCCAGCAGGTCAAGGGAGGTCATCCTTCCCCCTCTACTCTGGCCACATCTGGAGTACTGTGTCCAGTGCTGGGCTCCCCAGTTCAAGAAAGACAAGGAACTACTGGAGAGAGTCCAGCGGAGGGCTACGAAGACGATCAGGGGACTGAAGCATCTCTCTTCTGAGGAAAGGCTGGGAGACCTGGGTCTGTTTAGGCTGGAGAAGAGAAGACTGCGAGAGAATCTCATCAACGCTTACCAATATCTACAGGGCGGGTGTCCAGAGGATGGGGCCAGATTCTTTTCACTGGTGCCCAGCGACAGGACAAGGGGCAACGGGCACAAACTGGAACACGGGAAATTCCATGTCAACATGAGGAAAAATTTCTTTCCTTTGAGGGGTGCCAGAGCACTGGAACGGGCTGCCCAGAGAGGCTGTGGAGTCTCCTTCTCTGGAGATATTCAAACCCCGCCTGGACATGATCCTGTCCAACCTGCTCTTACTGAACCTGCTTTGGCAGGGGGGTTGGACCAGACGATCTCCAGAGGTCCCTTCCAACCCCTGCCATTCTGTGATCTGACAAACCCTAACTGGTCAGCAGGCTGCATTTTGTTACCTCAATGCCTCTCCTCAACCAAGACAGAAGTTAGGAACGGCTCCAAATTCTTTAGAAAATCTGCAAGATTATCCATATGTGCACACCCCGACATTTTTGCAGTGACACTCCAATGACGGAAGTTTTCTGAAGACAAAGACTTCACAACCATTTTTCTTGTTTTGTTTTTTAAATAACTTATACTATTCTTGATAACTTACCTAGGTTAACTAGCAAAATTACCCAACAAAACCAACTGTATCTGTTATTTCTGTTACAGCTGCAGGAAAATAAATAATGGAAGGATAGAGAAAGCAAAAACCCTCAAATATATAGAGAAAACTATTTTACAATAAGTCCTCAAGCTTATCTTGTAGGAAAATCCCTTTTTTCTGACCTAAGAGGCTCAGCTAAAATGTAAAACTCTGCAATCTGAAAATGTACATGTCAAAATGTAAAAAGGAAAGGACAAATTTGGCCTCAAGCAAATAGCATCTTTAGTGAATCTGGAAAAAAAAAAAAATAGCGGCTAGAATATCAGTATATACAACTGTCTACTCCACAGGCTGATATAATCAGTTAAAATATCAGTGCGTGTAGTCATCTGCCCAACTAGCTGAGGTTACAAGCTAACAAAAATACCATTTCCCTGACAGATTTTCAAGCTTGCTTTACTTTAAAAAATCTCAGAAACTGTCCCACAAGGGACAACTGCTAAATTTAATATTGATGAAAACAGCTATTTACTGTTACAACATCTCATTTTTTAAAGTATTTTTTATTTTTTAAAAAAATATTATTGAGTGTAGCTGGTCCAGGCAAGTGTTTAGCTTGCTTCCCTGCTAAGCATACTGTCACTCCTTACTTCCACCATCCTCCTTGGCTTATGTAAGATTGTCTTTTTTTGAGCAAAGTTGAAGGTCTAAGTGTTAAGTGATGCTGCTGCAGCAGTTTGGTTCTTAATTGTGTACAACTGTAAATAGACAAAACAAGAACTTATGAAAGGAAGGACAGCATGAAGGAGAGAACTCTGGCTTAGAATGACACAACAGATTCAAGCTCATCTCTTGCTCTGTCACAAGTTTTTCTACATGACCTTCAGCAAAACCACTCAAACTCTCTCCCAAGTTCTTCATCCATGAAATGAAGGCAGCAGCACTGTATTACCTCACGAGGTTACTGTGAGGTTAAAAATATTATTTCCATAAAAGTAGTATAGTCCTAATGAGTACAGGAAAACAAATCAGTTGTACAAGATGCTGAACTGCGATGGTTCCTACTACAAAGAACTTACAAGCTTAATATCATAGTGCACCGACTCCACAGCTCTGTGATATCTTAACCGCGTATGGGAAGAATGCACAAAGGGGGAATTTAAGTTCAGTACCACTATATGCTGACTAAATGTCATCTGAGCCAACCCCACACTCATTAGATGTCTTTCACTTGCCAGATCCAGCAGTGAAGGGAAGAAAAAAGGTCATCTGTAACAGAGCTGTAGAAATTCACTGCCACCACCTAGCAGCAGGAGTGGCATTAGTGAAACTAAGCCACCATTTCTTTTTTCATTCTCCACCCAGGAGGACAGACCTACATGCTGTCCTAAAAAGCTGAACATTATGGCAAAAAACAAAATTAAAAAAAAACCCACAAACAAACAAAACATAAAGCCACTTCACAGTGATTTTAATAATTAAACTTACAAATAATTTAAAGTCAGCACTCAATTATATGTCTTTCTCCTTTAGTTGGGACATAAGAAAGATATTGACAGAGTAAAAAGGGATAAGAGGAAGCGGAGCAGTGGGTATCTCAAGGCTCATGTTGCCGGATGTAGAAAGTTCTTGGCACAAGGACTTTTGAACAGAAATGTAGGTTCCCTTATGTCGTAAGTGCTCAACCAGTAAGATACATTAGACTTCACATAACAGCATTCAATCAAGAGATGAAGTTTTGAGAAAGAAAGATGGTTCATTAGCCTGGAAACAAACTGCTGAGTTTTGCTACAGATTTGTCCTTCCCTGAAGCATCCACATTTCAGTGTATCTTAGACACATAGGGCAACCTTAGACATGCTCCTTGACAGCTCACCAAATACAGGCAACAGCAGCTAAATTATTGCATCTGATAAGATAGGCTCTCTCATGCAGAGATTCTCAATAAATGTAAAAGCTGAACTGCTGGGAAACAGCACAGAAAATGAAATTTTTGGGCACTGTACAGTTACATCTCCAATATCTTGAAAATCTGGGTATCACTTAGGTACCTCACAACAGCTGCTACATTTATATTCATTAATCCAGATGATATTTACCTTTTTCATACACTGCAAAATGCACGTTTATGACATTAACATCGTTTTTATTTGAACTTCTGTAATTATCAGCCTTCTAAGAGATTTTTAGGACCAATTTTTTTTTTTTTTTTTTTAAGTTTTTAAAGGCCTTTTTGTAAGATGTACCAAATTTAAAAATTTGCTGGGATTTAATGTTCATCCATCTAGTTTAGTATAATAAACTTTTTTCAAAGCTCAGATCTGACTATTAATTCCTATACTTCACATTTTTCAGAAGCGAGGTTCAAAATGTGCAGTTAGTCATCCCTGTTGCAGTAGTGAAGGTATACTTCTAACAGAAAACCGCAATGAAAGAGAGACGGTATTACCTTAACAGCAGCTACAATGGTCTGGTTGATCCCAAATGATTCTTGTGAAATTACTTCAATTGTTGATGATCCTATCAAAGACCCAGAGTTAAGGAAACCTCTCTCATCGATTTTCACAACAGGAACTTTGTCTGGGCCATCCAGGACACGGTAACTCAGTGAAGCCACTCGGTCCCTTAAGGAAAAAAACAAACAAACCAGAAAAACAAAAAACCAGAGGATCTCTTTAAATGAGTAAAACCATATTTATACCAATATATTATGCAAATCTAAAAGATTGCTGCTTGCTATGTGGGTTTTTTCCCCACATGTATGTGATAAAAGCTGAAAAGCCTGTGTTCTATAGTCTAAGAAAGAAAAGTTTAAGTTCTGATTCAAGCTCACTTGGAAGAAGTCTTATCTGGGTTTAGGCATGTACTGAAATCTAGTTTCCATCCACTGCCCTGCAGTGTCATCATTCACTGATGTAAATTTGATTCCAAATAAAAATGGCTGAGGCTACAACATGCAGCTTGTGCTGTCATTTTCTGTAAACAATATTTAGAAGGAGATTAGTCTGCCAGGGCCAATGCTGGTATTAGAGATAAAGTCAGGGACATGATTAAGTGGATCACATCAGTTTCCTGGAAAGGGTTTTGTAGACAAGGTTAATTTTTGGAATAACTCTCACCATCGTATTTGCATATTAATGAAGTGAGCAAATACATAAGCTGTAATTAATGGGCATTCTGAGACATTAGCTACTTTTAAGTATCACTTATCACATCTTCGAAAAGATCTGTAAATTCCTCCCAAGCTCCTCCATTGAGATAGAAATATTCTACTTTATCCTAGGAAAAAAGCATTAAAGCTAGATTTTAGTTGCCCTTTTCTTGGCAATAGCATAATTGTTTTTGGAGGCAGAGTTCAGACGTAGGGACGCCAACACTGGATAGTGAAGATAATATGACAAAGAAACCTACAGATTGATATCTAGCAACGTAATGACTAATTAATCAGAAAAACTGCTCAGAAGAGATAGCAAAACAACATTAGTAAGTGACTACAAATGACAGGGCTCCTATATAACTGTTCCAAAAGCAGATGCTTTTGGTCATGGATGCATGGTCAGTGGAGCTCCAGCGAAACTAACGGTTCCCTCCTCTTAAAAAGTAAATGCATCTAAAGCCTCGCCCTCAGCATATATTCTATTGTTTGTATCTGCACATTCTTATGCTAGGAAAACCAAATTTCAAGCCTGAAATGAGTGTGAAATGTCAGTCTTTGAAAACAGATTATGTAAAAAGGACTTCTCATTTGGAAAGGGTATTTTAATCTCAAAATCTAGTCATAGCCTCTGTGAAAGAAATACAGAGAAGTATATACCATAAAGCCTTGATCGCCTGTAAAAAATTCTAGTGAAAGCAGGCTAGTGCTTTAACTGGCTCAGCATCTTTTAAAATAAGGATCCAAAAGTTCAAATATTGAATGAATTTTCTAGCTACAATCTAGCTAATACAAGATTTGACAGAGCCCAAGAGTACAGGGAAGATACTATTAATCACCAGATAAGTTGTGTATTATATGGATGTACTGTGATATTCTTTTCAAAATATTGAAAAAGCTTACTTCAAACAGAATTGCTTTATGGTTTTGATAAACTGTTGACACAAATCACAGTATGCAAACTGATCGCTAACCTGTTTGTCTGAAGTTTAATAAAGGAATTCGGTGACATTAAGATCTGCTCTGCTTCTACTTCTGGAGTGATAAGATGGAGTTTGTCAAACACCTGGAAAAATAAAAGTTTTTTTAGCCTATTCTTGTGTGGAGCAAGTAATTTATTTCCATTTATTTCACCATCAAAACAAAAAATGCTAAATAAAACTATAACATGCTTTTTTGTAACCTCGTATAATATATATGGTTAAAAAAATGAAAGTTAAACATGAATATTTGAGAATAGGATAGGCACTATCTTCTACAAATTATTCTGAAGAGCATTCATTTCTATGGCTAGAGCTATCCTATGAAGTAATATGAAAAAAGAAGCAAATTTTTCCAGTGAAATAGTGTTGGAGACCTCACATTCACCCAAAATACTTTAGACTACCCCAAGTCTGAGCCCATGAACTGAATGCCCACATGAGGTGCGCTCCTCAAGCACATTTTCCAGCTTTGTTCCATCTACAGGAAACCAGTTTGCATGCTTTGCAATTGCTCCACAAAGCAAGTAGGAATAACCAGGAGATTCATTTCAGAAGCCAATTCCTGATCCAAATTAACGTGCTTGCATAGACACCTATGATAAGTGCTATAAACAAGAAGTATTATTGTGCAGAGGGGAACTACAGTAGCAAAGTTCTTTTACAGCTCTAACACTGCTTATCCACAAGACACAAGTCACCTCAATTTCATGTGGTCTACAAAAAAACCTGACACCTGAATTTCATTCAGGCATCACACCAGTGTGTGACTGTGCAGTGTAAACCTTACCAACACTTGGGGAACTTGGAGTTTTCCAAACAGTGGAACATTACACAAACAAGAGTAAGGGCTCAAAGAGAAACCAAAGCTGGAACTACTCCTTTGCATTTCAAATTCCTGACTTCAAATACAGACTTGAATTCAGCTCTGAAATAGATACTAAAAGATTAAATGTGAGGAACATCCTTATACCTGAATTTGGATTTCATCGGACAGTTCTCTTGCCATGCTGTAAAACTGGTTGCCTGCAGGATCAAGGACCTTCACAACAACTTTCAGGCCTGTTCTTCCCTTTACTCTGCCATAAACATCCATTGCAAAGTTATATTTTGCAGGAAGCTGAAAAGAAGCCTTGGACAGGAGAAAGTGATTAAAATTTTACTCATGGAAAGAACTGGCATTGGTACAGAGCACAGACCACACCTAATGCTGACAATTGCTCTTTGATTTTGAGTAAACGGAAGAAACAATAGTTTCTCAATTCCCATTATGTGGCAGTTTCCCAAGATACACGTACACGCAGGTACACACACACAATTTACCTCACTGTGTCTTGTCTTGATATCCAGAGTATCCCTCTTTGTGACAGACCAGTGGAACGTTAACCCCGGTACTGCATTGCCAAATGAAAAAGGAGTCTGACTACTGGTGATCCCCATTACATAGACTGGCATCTAGAAACAGAGAAAACAACTTTCTTGGGTAATTCTAGGATGCTAACCAAACTTGTACAGAGCAAATATAATTAAACTTAAAATACATTGATGAAGAGGTGGTATTTCTTATGAAGAAAATGGTTTGGCTGCTGTGTATGTTGCAAGGATGTATCACGCAGAAGACTCAACCACCAACTTGTAAAAAGCAAGTTTTGATTTATTCTCATTTGCTACATACTCTGCAAAAAACAAGTACTAGTTTTGCATCAGAAAAGGCAAGTTGAATAATTCATTTGTCCCATTTGTAGCATCAAATCACTTCATCTTACTTACATCATACACTCTTAAGTTTTCTACATCTTTGTCTGGATGATCTGCCTGGTTAACTCTGCTCTGGACATCAACCTTCCCCTTCCAACTCTCCAAATTAAGACAACATAACATATAAACGTGAAACAGGGATTTTCAATTTTTTATTTTTAATCTTCAAAGCAATTCCTTCACCTGGGACCAATGAGCTAGAATCTCTAGCCATTTTAGAATGAGTAACTAATAGGGGAAATACAGACTTTTAAAAAATAGACTTATTAAAAGATAATTTAAACAGTATCTGTTGTTCTGGATATAGCAGACATACTGTAGATTTTTAACATACAGAGGAAGAAATTCCCCACTGCAGATAGAATGAAGATGAGAGTACCCTCCTCCACATTAAATGATGCTTCTTCAGCAGGGCCTGAATTTCTGAAAATCAGCCTGGTGTACAAGGTAAACTTGCCCTGATTTCTCTTTTAATGTGTTCAGTTCTGGAGCTTCTCCACTGACAGCACATTCATTCCTGCAGCAGCAGTGGCACCCCTCAGAGCAGGCAACCACTCAGAGCTGAAGTGGTATTACCAGATGACCTAACAGAATGGTCACAGCTTGCAGATCAAAATTTTAAGGCAATAAAAGCTTATCACAAATCAACTAACCTGTGTACCGGTTTTCATTCGTGTAATTGGTGCACGAATTCTAACAGCTGTCAGCTGTACTACTTCAACTTCCACTTTGTCCTAAAAAAGAGGAAGGGAAGGCATTGTAAGCACTTGTCAAATGTGAACTAGATTTCGCTTTCAGGATCTATTCACTATTTTGCCAGTTTAATCACTATTGCCATGTGATTTGCATGTGACATCACAGAAAATACAGATTGACATAATTCAGTAGGACTGTAAAAAACTACAAAAGCATTAACTCTGTAAATTGATAGGCATTTAAAAATGCCATCTAAATTTAAAAAAAAATAATCAAAAACCTCTGCTGAAAAATTACTGACGACATGAATGATGGAGCTGAGAGGTGACAGACTGCAAGGGACTAGATCATAGGGGTCCCCAGGAGAAGAGGGATGAACAATCTCAGAAGGTGAAGGAAGACATTGAGAGAATTAGGAAATGAGAATGGTAAGCAGCAAACAGGACAATCAAGAATAAAAGCATGGTATATGTGATAGCCTGATGTCTTCTCTTCACATACCCTGACATTCCCGGTAGATATTTTTCCTAATATGTACTGCAGAGGAAAGGCCAGACCTGGAGCTCATTGGACAGTAGATTTAGCTTTCAAGTTCATTCTGCTTCCTGCTACAGCATCAGGCCAGGCTGCTGCCCTCACATTAAAAAGCACAGATTTTTTTATTATTTTTTCTTAAATTACTTTGTCTCCTCTTGGCCTGTGGTGACACCTTTCAAGCAGCAGAGCTTTGTGGTGTGCAGCAGCTGTCCTGCCTGGACCTCAAATGAAGAGCCAGAAGATTTGGCCCAAGTTCTATCGTTCTTAGTCTCATGCAAGTTCCAGAGACTTGTGCTCAACAGCTCCTTATGCTCAGCTAGTAGGAAATCACATGGACAGAGATTCTGATGGAATATCAGGAATTCACTGCTTGAACTTTGTAGATGGATTCAGACCACAGCATGGAATGATAGCTTTCTATACAGCCTGCCTCTAGCTTAAGGGACAATGCGTTTCTTAGGCAACAGTTACTTTCTGACTTCTACTGACATAAGACGCTTCTAAACTGTAAGGTGACGCAGGCAAGGACGACCTTTTGCTGTTTTAGAAGGCTTCTTTAGATAGGCTTTTCTAGATTTACTAATCCAGTCTAAAGACATCAGACTGCTCATGAAGTCTCCCCTAGGTTATCCGTAGAACTTTGTTTTAAGGTACAGCAAGATTTAACTATCTGTTGAAAATATCAGCTGTGTCAGCACATGCGTAAGTTCACAGGCCAGGAAATAAGAAACCTGATTTTTCATCTCCTTAAGGAAACCAGGAATCAAGTGCATGATAACATTACTAATGCAAAAAGACTATTCGTCCCTTTTGAGCCAAACCCATGAGTTAGAGAGAGCCTCTTTCAACCCCAAACAGTATCATAAAACATTACCTGAGATATCACCACAAGCTTCCCTGTCTCCACATCAACAGCTTGCACCAGTCCTGTTACCGTCCCATTCCCAATCACTAGTCCTCTGACAAGTCCCATGCTGTTCACTGACGCAATCTTCTCATCGCTGATGGAGAAAATGATGTTGGATTGAGGTTGAGGGCCTCCTTCTGAAGTGATCTATAATTAATAGCACACAGAACAACTAAAATTAACCCATCGGATATTTGTTACAGAGTACACCTCTTTCATGCTCAGCACCACAATGTCTTCAGTAAGAAAAGGCTGTCTGAACCTTCCCAGGGCATCTCAGGGCTTATTTCTCCTGCACGCTGGTCCTTGCATGAAGTCGGACTGGGAAACACATGAGCTAAGTGCAAAAGTGGCCTGTGTGCTCTGCAGAATGTAATAGGCTGATGCTACATCCAGCCCAGAAAGTTTCAGAAAAATTTACCTCATTTTCTCTTCACCACACATGGTATAGCTCTGCTCTGCGTTTCAGTTTGTAGAACTAGCCCACTGTGCTTAACTTCCTGGAGGTGACAGATTAATAATGCTGTGCTGGTATTTAACACTAGAAAAGCTGACGCTCCCCTGACACAAATAAATACAAGACCTTTGATCCAGCAATACAGTAAAATAGAAGGTGGCTCCAGAATGAAACTATTCTTGTTAGGAGGAGTATCTGCTGTGAATGTAGCTAAATATCTACTCCTGAAAAATAAGTTATAAATATTTATTTTAAAATAGAAATTACGAAAGAAAGAAAATATGTAAGAAGATGCCTTACCTGAATCATGGCCCCAATAATTAGGGTCACTTTCCTTGGCAGTAGTTTAAATGGGGGAAAGACCTAAACCCAGAAATATACAAAATATTTGTGTTCATGCTATTTCAATCAGATAAATTATGTCACAAAACAGTACATACAAGTGTAAAACTGGGTCTTCACTTGCTTAATTACAGTAAATTGAGCATGCAGAAACTTAAGTGATCACGTGCAGTTAAACACTATGAAATCTGAAACAAGACTAGCATTTGGATAACTTCTAGACAGAACAACTGGTTTACTTTCTATGGCAAATTAATTACTACACTATAAATTAACTATAATATACTGTTCCTGTTCTATCATAACATACATTTTGTTTACGCATATATTTTATCTGAAATTATTTACTTCAATCTGTTGTGGAGCAGAGTTGATTCTTTGTCCTCTTCTGTCAGCAACAGTTGCCATAAGACTAGTCTGACCAATGGCCATCCCATGCACAAGAAAAGCAGCAGTATGGTCATCAGGAGCTTCACTGAGTGGGCTGTAGCAAAGAAACACATTAAAATAGAGAAGTTCATTGAATAAATTACATGGACAACAACTGCAAAGGACTTACTTAGTGCATAGCAGTTTTATCGTAAGGATGACTAAGTGAGTATCTCTTAAGCAAAATGTAAGTCACCATCACGTTTCTACATGTAACATCATGAAATGGCTCTTTGTAGCCTGTGTTTTAGCTTAAAATGAAATACCTGAAATGAAAATAAAACAAGCGTTAGTTGGTAGAGACCAAAACTCTGCCAGGGAGCCCACTAACAATTTGGGCAGCAGGGACAATAGTGGCACAAGCCTTGATTACACACCTCGACACTATTTAATAGAGTGGGATAGACACAGCCAAGCAGTGCTGCATGGTCTACGCAAATACACACGCACACTTCCCCACACAAAGCAGAATGATTTTTACTCATTACCTCAACACTAAAAATCAACAGTCCAAAAAACTTTTTTTCTGTTATTTTAATCATTGTGTTTAGAGCTTGGAAAACAAGGACCTTTGAGGCAATAGGATATTTTAGCCTACCTGTTTCCAAAAGGTAAAGTAACAGACAGAATGAGTTTGGTAACATCAGATACGTCTTCACAGAGTTCTTCACCTGACATTATTTGCTGAGACACTGCTTCCAAGATCCATAAGGCTCCACCAATATTATAGTGTATGAATACAGTCTCATTCATCAGTCAACGAGATATAGACTGTTAGCTTAGGCAATTTTCCTGACAAATAACCCTTTTTTACCATTTAACAGAGAATTAAGACTTTATAAAAATAAAATAAATAAAAACTCAGTCATTGTATACCACCATGCCTCCAAGCCAATACCTTTACACATTTTTTGCTTATTCTGCCTATAAAAATATTTGCAGATTAATAAAAACAAAAAATCCATTAACTTACACAAGTGAAACAATCTGAGATGCTGCCCTTAGTTTTAGATCCATGACAGCAAAGTATTTTGCCAGAAAAGGTTTCTTAGAGTCATCCAGAACTC
The DNA here is from genome assembly GCA_013397275.1 of Burhinus bistriatus. Classification (NCBI taxonomy): domain Eukaryota; kingdom Metazoa; phylum Chordata; class Aves; order Charadriiformes; family Burhinidae; genus Burhinus; species Burhinus bistriatus. The sequence continues at coordinate 89,386 of VYXH01008836.1, forward strand.
TGACATAAGCTTTAACTGTTTTTCCAATCTCCACCTGAAACACAGTCACATCCAGTCATTTTTCATTGAAACTATTCTTACTTATTAGCGTAAACATTTTCATTTTGTTGTGTATGACACTTTTAGTAGGGTATTAGAGATAAAGCCTCAAGGTTAGATTAGCACTGATTTTAAAGAATAATCCCTGCCAGCTATGGTTAGTGTCAAACTAAATAAATGAATTCAGGTCTTTCAGCTGGCAAGGGCATAATTGAAACATCCAGAAATATCAACACTTATTTTGTATAAGACGCACCCAAGCTGGCAAGTAATATGAGTTGGACTTTTTTTTTTTTTGTTAATTTTTAAAATGTGATATATGGAAAATAACCTTGGGGCAAAACCTACTCCTAAAAGAATTGCTCTCATGCACTTTAAACACCAGGAAATGTGAATTAGTGTGTTCATATAAATTATGAACACTGCTGGGTAAATGCTAAAGCTGAGATTGCTGTCACACAGAACATGAACTAAGAGACACTTGATACTCTGAAAGACTTATAACCAAAAACGATAAATTTGGGAGGGAGAAACAGAAGCACAGGGAGATCTCTAAGGCCAACCAGCTGCAGCAAAGGGCCCTAACCACTACATCATATCATCTTGTATATCTCATCTTTATGTCCATGATCAGCTAATAATGCTGGTTTCAAAGCCACCCACCTTGTCAACAACTCGGACATACATTTCCTGTATATCAGATACATAAATTTCAGCTTTAGCTGGTGCAGGGAAAGCCAAACACAAGTCATGAATCATTACAGTCACTGATCCTGGAAGCAGAGGATGCACCTACAATGCCAAAAGAAAATTCTATTATAGCACTTCTTATTTTCCTTTGTCTGCATTCATAGGATAAAATTTATATCACTTTCAGGGCAGAGGCCGTTGGATACAGAAGTCACCAAACCTTAGACACAGATAATTCTTCTACCAAAGCAAAAGTAAAGCTTTAAAATGTATGTAAGAAGTATCATGCTATTGAGCTAGTGCAAATGACCTCTGGGCAGCAAGTGAATTAACGTATCTTAATTTAGAAGCAGCCTGGCATCCTGTTATTCTCCTTGTGCCATCAGAAGGACAAACCACCCACAACAAATAATTCAGACAAATGAAACTTTTCTTAGTGGAGTGAAAAACAAAATGATGGGGGGGTGGGGGTGTGTGTGTGGAAATCAAGGGCAGAGACTATGCTTATAAAGCATTGGTATTGCTTCCTACAAGATTAATGTTTTACAATTACTGCTTTTAACTTGAATGAATAGCCAAAATCTGGTGGCAGAACTTCCCAAGTAAGAGGATGATTAACAAATCAGGTATTTCTTTGATACAACTATTATTATTATTTTATTAATTTTTTTATACAACGAATGTACACATTACACTTCTCAGAATACAATGAGAATCAAACAATGAAGAAAGAGACCTCTGCTCACAAATGTAAGCCCTCAGAACCAGGCACCAATCCCAAAGTCATCTCCACACACTTTCTCAAGGCTGTGCACCCGCACGTTGCTCACATCATCTTTGCGGTTCTCTTGCAATTTGCCTGACCTTGCCACACACCTCGGGGACAATCCCAACTACTCTCTTCACAGGTACCTTCACTTTGGCCAGAGACAGCGCAGGTGTTTGGTGTCCTATTCTATGCACTCATGTGGCCTGTGAAGATGAACTCTGAAACCCAGGGTGATGGACAGCCAGGCCCCCCAGTTTAATATAATTCACAGCATTACTTGGCAGAACTACAGGAGATAGCAGTAAGAGCGGTGGGAAGAGCTGACATTTCGTTCTTTGAGGGCACCACTCTTACTTTTATCTCAAAACAGAAAGGAATATAAAGCTTTATAATACAGGTGCTGGGGACATACATTAACATGTAGCCATGGAAAGCAGAGAAGGGGATATGGCCAGGAGGAGGCAGCCAGCAAGACCGTGGGGAGGAAGATGTAACGGAGCTCAGTTTGGGCTGGAAGACCAGTGAAAAGAAGCTCCCAGAGTGGAGGGCTGACATGGAAAGCAGGGCTACAACAACTTAGAAAACCTGTTCCTGTCCCAGCTACCTCTTCTGTTCTCATCTCCTATTAGGTGTCCAGTGGCTCCCTAGTACACAGTGTATTTCACCGTTTACCACTATTCATTCTTCCCCCAGCCAGAAAAGCTGCTGTGTCAGAAAGAGAGTAAAACAGAGAATTTACACTTGTCAGTCCCAGTAAAAAGTCTGAGAATCAAATCACTGCTCGAGATAACTTGAATTCAGTTTCTCAGAATAGTTTACTATCAAATCATCCTGTATCAACCTGGCTCCACTGATACCTGCCATGGCATCAGCCTAGCACATCAGACTAGAACTTTCTGATTTTCCTACACAGACCATTCTGCTGGCTTCCACAGAAAGAAAAATCCACAGGCAATATTGGGATTTAACTCAAACATAGCATGCAGGACTAACAGACTTTTAAAATGCGGTTGGGTTTTTTTGGTTTTGTTTTGTTTTTCAAAATGGTTTTTAAATGTTTAAAAAGCAGAGCTTTCTCTCCTTTAATCTGACATGTAGTTAAAATAAATTTCCTTTTATACTTCACAAAGCCTATCTTGCTGGTACTGTTACACTACTTAAACTCATTGTTCTATTCTGAACATCAGTTAAAGCACTGCTAAACTCATGAGGGAGATCTGACTGAAAAACTATTAAGAGTTGAACCAGTGTACAATGTAGAAAAATAAGCTCAGCTCTTCTATTTTTTCCCCACCCCTGTGCCTAGCTGACTCCATTGGAAAAATATTCCCACCTTACACTTTCAAGTTAGAGACAATCTAAATGTTTCACCAATACTTTCCACAGTCTCTACAATGATTAAAAAATCCACCTTCATCATCACTATTTCATAACTTTATCAACATTATTTATTACAAGATAAATCTGTAAATCATAAATTTGTAAAGACTACTCTTTAAAACAATTTGTGTCACTTCTAGTTCTTGTCTAATGAAAGCTACAATGCAAATATGTAGTTTTGTTGTTGTTTACTGTAGAATGCATCTCATATCCTGGGCCTGGATGAAGTCAAGCATAACTATAGTTTAGTTGCATCTTCTAGTGGAAAAGTGCATTAAAAACTTAATATGGAGATCAGAAATCAGCTCTTTAATAGATATTTATTCACAAAATCAGGATGAAATACTGCAATAGCAAAATATCCTGAAATAGCACTGGAAGAAAAATTTGAAGGTTTCAGAAGTACTAGCGTACAACAAATATTCCAGTATTATTCTAGAGACCAATTCATCTTTTGTATAATACTTCTGAATAATGTTTCATTTTGTGTTTATGAAATCAGGAATGTTTTACTGCAAAATTATAATGAGTAAAGAACAACTTGCTACTTGCTTTTATCTTGTACAGAGTATACATATGCATCACAACTGTAGTGAAACAATTTCCTATACCCTGACACTATACCCAAAATTGCTAGTGCAAAGTTCCCCTGCCTGAAGCTTGACTGCGACAGGCAAACATATCAAAGATTCAGATACTGCCTCTCCAGCCATTTGTACTGGAAAACGACCAACAGTGATGAAACTGCAGAACGATATTCAGATCGCAAAAAGACCTAAAATAACAACATACTTCACTCACCAAAGCAATACCTTGAGTTTCCTCGTGAGCCACTCTTACAACATTTGCCACACTGGTATTAATGAAAAAATATCCAGAACCTTCTCTGATGAAAAGTTCTGCCTGCAAAACCAGAAAAGCATCCAAAATTAGATTGTATCTTTCTAGTACATTGCTGAAACTGGTATTCTTACACTTATTGTATAATTTTTGATGTTTTCCTCCCCGCAGTTAGAAAGTAGCAGAATAATTCCTTACCTGTATGTCAGGGTGATTGTAAATGGAGACATCAGTAGGTTTCACTTTTACATCTTCCACTAGTATTAGTTCTATAGCGGCAGACACTGGCAGAAGAGGTTCATACTGAAAGAAACAATTATAGCCGTTATAGTAAACACCAAGAGTCAGACAACAGTGTAAGTCTCTTGTATATGCAGGGAAGGATGCTTAAAGCAGATGAACAAAGAGCCAGAGCTGGAGAAGTTTAGGTTAACAGAATGTCCCCAAGATCCAGTCATTGGCTCAGCTACTAGCTCTCTCCTACAGGCAAGGTCATATACAGGATATGCTCTTGTAGTCTGCATCTCTGACCAAGGCAAAGAACCAAGGCCTGTGGGTTAAAGATGTAGCAGGATCAGTTAACCACATCTGATATACAGATAGGATATATACTCAGAGACACGTTATAAGTTCATACAAAATGATAAAGCATAGAGACAGAATGTTTTCGTCTTCTTCAAGCTCATCTTTTTATGATTCTTCCTAGCAGACAACCAAAAGAAATTCTTCCTTAAATGTAAGTACATGAACACTGGACCAGATGCAAATGTAATCATTCACTCATAACAACATTTTCTTAGAGAGTGAAAATGTTTTTTAGAGGAAGTTAGTATTATGTACGCATTTCACCTAATTAGTAGAATTATTTCCTTGATGTAGAAAGGATGTCATCTTTCCCTAATGACATAATAGGATACTCCAGTTAAACATGGAACAATGATCAAGACATCTCAATATATCATCTATTAGATTTTTATTTGTGTTTTTGTCTGTAAGAAATAAGTATAAGTATGGACAGGTTTGAAAGCAGAATATAGCAGTCCATTTCTAATGTATTTGAAAAAAATCAGACGAATTACCTGATCAGTACAAATTACATAAACAACACACAAACCTTTGTAACTGTATCCGAAGTGGTATCTACAACTACTCTTCAGCTGTTAAAAAGATTCCTCCCAAACTTAAACACAGAGACTAGAACTTAAGAAAACTCCAGGCTATTTTACATGTATGTATCCCACACTGAAATACAATAAACTTCTCTGAACTCGAGGCAAAGTCTAGAGAATTCACTTTTCTAATTATCTCTGTATGTAATAAAGACTATTGGTGTAAGAAAAGAGCACAGTGAATCACAAAATGATTGCAGAACATCAAGTGTTGTTATTACAACTCAATTTTCTTAAGAGAAAAAAAAGATACAGAACCAAATATCTTAGGTGGCAAAGTAACTGTGTCTCTAATCTAGTAATTTTCACTAAGTTATAGTCAAATTCTTCAGTGGAAATGCATCTACACCATGCTTCCCAACAAGAGCAGACTGGAAACCTCAGTGAAAAGACAATAGTCAACTGGCAATATAGATCATCTTCCAAGGAAATTTACCATCCAGATGCCAAATGTTGGATATACTGACAGAAATCTGGGCCATAGGATATTTCACATTACTAGTGCCCGTCTGTTAACTGCTTTGAATTAAAAATACTGTAAGCTCTAGCTCTACATTTTACTCTTTGTCTCAACTCTGTTTTCATGGTACATGATACAGAACCACACATAGTCAAAACCCACTTAAATCTTGCTTAACAAAATTAAACAGAATTTCAATTTAGTTAAGTGGGATATTTTAAGAGTTCGTTACTATGCATATTAGGTTGTTCTGTAGGCTGAAAGCTGCCTTTAGGTTCAGCTAAAAAACAGTGACACAAACAGAAAATTGCCATCTGTTTACATTTGCTTTCTTTGTTCATAATCACTACTTCTTGCTGTTGTTCTTCCCTGTGTTGAGTATCTACAAACTAAAGTATTTCAGGGAGTGGCTAATGACTTGTAAAATTAGAGCCCAGGCTTATGGCTGGCACTGTACAAATAAGTAGTCTCTCCCTTCTGTAAGATCAATGTGAGACCAAATTAAAAAAAAAGAGTATTAGTCAGAATCCAGATTTTACATATGGTCCATATGAGGATATCAGCCAGCTTTCGCTTTGCTCATGCAGAAGCTTTCTACCCAGTTTTGCAGTGGAAATAATACATTTGCTTTCCCCAGCAACAGCTGCACTAAGCACATGGTTGCTTTAGTGAAGGACAAGCAGCAGAGATTCACCAATTCATTAAAAAAACCTAAACTGAAACAAAACCAACTGAAACAATCCTTTGTCATCCCCTTGCCCAGATGGTTAAAAAAAAAAAAAGGAATTGGACATATTTGATTGGATAGCAGCACGCAGCACAGAGGAAAGCAGGAAAAGCCATGAACATTATAATAACATTGTGGTATGAATGTCTTCAGAATCAACTATGGAGCCGTCTTATTTTTACATTACTATGCACCAAGGAAATAAATACATAGGAACACTACACATTAAGCATCATAGGAAAACGGCAACAAAAAAACAAAGTTCTGAATACCGGTATTTTGACTTTAGCTGCCTTGAGATGAGATTGCTGGTATCCTGTTGCAGTTGCAGAGATAGCAGTTGTTCCAGATTCATGATGAACTAGAACCGTTTGTAAGCCTAGAATCAAACAAAAAGTCAAGTAAAACTGATCATGGGGAAGAAAAAGATGAAATGTACCCTGCTAATCTCTCCCATTATCATTCTAAGCAGACAAGGATTTTCTCTCTCGAGACAGGTTCTAGGCATTGGGTTTAGGTTTTTTTTTGGTTTTTTTTTTTTTTTTTTTTTTTTTTTTATTTGTTTTTTGGGTTAGGGTGAAATATTCAGGAATNTTTAAAATGCATGTTGAGGATAAGCTGAAATATGACTGCAGATTACAGTCGTTTCTTTAATCAAGCTCAGACATTACCAAATGGATTTAATCCTGACCTTCTTCAAATAATGAAATGCTCATTTAAACTAATTCGTACCGTGCATTTTCTTTTGACCGCTTCCATCTTCTTTCAGAGTCAGCTCCATTGGCATATCAGGCTCAATATTAGCTAAGGACATTTTTGTTGATTCCCAGATAACACCAAGAGAACTAAAGTTATCAAATTTACTGCCCTGTTGGTCATACGCAGCCAAATCCAATACTGGATTGCGATAATTTGAAACAGGAACCTGAAAAAGAATGAACACTTTGAATTGAACAGATGCAAGAGGATTTTTTTAATCATTGAAAGAAAAAAATGTATGCCGAGTTCCAGGAGATTTATTATAACACTTATTACATGAGTAATGTTCATTAAAATGACCCATCAATGCAAAGTCATTAAGGTGTACTTCAGCTGCAAGGGTTTCTTTGGGGGGGTGGGAGGGGGGGNNNNTGTGGGGGGGGGGGTGGGAGGGTGGGCGTTTTTTAGCCAGTGAATTACCTTAAAACAAAAATCAAACCACACAGCTCACCTGTGTCATCTTTGGAATTCAAACAAATAATAAAAAATACTGCTATTTGTCAGAAGACAGAGTTCAAAATTCTAGTGTTCATCTTGTGAAATACATTAGCAAAAGCCATGTACTGATGTAGTCTAACAGACACATAACAGAGCTAGAAGAACAGGTGAACTCTGAAGTGACTTATAATACACAAAAATCTCCTTCTCATCTTGTTATTATATAGAAGTGGCTTAAAGTGATTCATCAACTCAATACACACTGTAATTTTATGAAAGTAGGAGGACTTTTATATTTGCCTGGTGATATTAACATGACAAAACACACAGTTTACCCAGCAGACAACATGTGACAGCACTCATTAGGATATAGAAGAAAGAGTTCTTTATGCTTGATAATCTACACATACGCATTGTCCATTTATTGTAACTCAGATTTGCAAAGCTGAATACATCTGATGTCACTGAACAATACTCACTGTATATGCTTACACAGGTATCTTCATGTCAGTGTTTGTGCCTTTACTAAGCAGACACACGCAAATGTACACTCATGTAGTAGTGCACATATAGTAAAATGTGTCTCTATATACTCAGTGGAATAGTTAGATTAGAAATAAGTGGTATAGGAAAAAAGTACTTTCCTTAGGAACATCCACTGGAAATATTTCTGTCCCCTTTGTTTTTTCTGTGGTTTGGTTTTTATTTTTTGGGGTTTTTTTTCTAATACAAAAGAAGTTTATCTCAAGACAAGTCAGAAAGGTTTCCTCACAGTGGCATTTTTGTGAGAAGCCATAATCCAAATACTTTTACATATACTGCTATTTTCTGCTAGGTCCCTTTATAAACCTGTTTGAATGATCACTGTAGGAAACTCACATTCAGACTGCTCTCTGCAGAAGCAGGCAACACCAGTGTGGCCCACAACACTAGAGTTACTGCTACTCTTGCAGCAAGTCAGATGTTTTATTTAGTATGTGGAGGTCCAAACACTAATTTTTAAGTTACAAGAACACATTCATTTCCTGTCACTCCTCAGGCTTACCACTTGCTTGTTTTGTTGCAGCAAAGGGCAGGAGAGATCAAGCTGAGGACTTGCATAAACAGGAGTCAAAGTGAGTCGTGAAGGGACAGCACAGATGAACTTCACAACAGCAGGCTCAACTGCTGGAAAAGGGTTGGTGATTGTGGGATTGTTTCCAACTGTTAAGGCAATAACCTGTACAATTAAGAAAACAGGCAAGTGAGAAGAGAGAAAAGGACTACTGAGTTCAGGCATATTCTATTTCACGCATCTCAGTTACCCTCTGATATCAGAACGAACAAGCAAAAAGTATGATTCTTGGGGATTTACAGCACCATTAGGACACAGGAAGATGTAAAAAGGAGATGTGCATTTGAAGAACAGTTCTATACCATTATCAAAATGCTATTCCTGGGAACTTTCCTACGTGTTCATGTTTATTACTATTAAACTCGAGTCAAACAACAAATCTTTTGTAACCTAAGAAGCTAACAGGCAGGATTTTTTCTTGCAGAGTGAGAATAGAACAATATTTGTAGCCACTTCAGTGTGTTTAAAAACATCTTACATTTTATTTTACATTCTTTTTTTAGCCTTCAACAAAACAAAGTGGATGTGAACAGAGAAGGCTATCCCAGCAGGCTGAGGTAGCTCTGGTTACCTGCCTTATCCACCCATGCAGATATGATCTGTTCTGGACAAAACTGAGGAACAGACAGCAACACATGCACAGTCATAGATAACAAAAAAAAAAATGTTTGTTCCTTTCTGAATTTGCACTTACAGAAACAGCTACACTTCATACAGTGTCCACTGAGGGAAAGAGTTAAACAATTTGGAGGCCACACCAAAATGCTTAGGCCTTGCAGAATTACAGGACAGAAACATTAAATCAAAGCTAAATGCTTTATAAACTGGCCACGGTGAGTAAAGCAGGATAAATCACTTCTGCATGTTGCAGAAAACAAGACCAGATGGAAAACGACTACAGCCACTATCACAAAGACTACACAAATATCAGAGCAGTAAATTCATAGGATTGTCATTTGTTTGAATAAACAGAATCACACTGGAAGGTAGCTTAGTTAAGAGAAGCAGATCAGTGTACTGCAGTAACGTTCTGCTATGATCCTATTTATGCAAACTGAAGCTGAGCTTATTAGGATCTGTTTAACACATTCTACAACAAAAGGTTTCTGTGACTTGGCTTTGTACTGCAATAAACCCATCATAAACCACTTTATAATGTTATGAAATGCTCACTTTAAAACCTGCACCAGCATCACAATGCATAAACTATGTACTTACCCAAGTTCTTTACTGGCTTATTATAAAAACTACTCGTTGTATAAAACGGTATCATAAATCTGTCTGAAGACTGTTCTCAATGGCCTTAGCTCAGTGTTTGATGGAGGAAAATACAAATACCTTCTGGCACTTACTTGCTCTCCAAGGCTTTTGCAAGATACTCTAACCCAATGCTGGATGTTATTTCGTGACGTAGGAGGTCCAAATAAAGACAGACTAATACTTTCTGCATCCTCAGCGGTGATGTTCCTGAAGAACTTTGAAGGCTCTTGTACCCACGGTCTAGGTCCTCCTTCAAATAACATATCTTTAGAGGAACCCAAAGTCACTAAAGCAACAGATGGAGGATCAATAGTCTGTAATGAATGACAGTTACAAGTCAATGATTCTATTAACGCATAGTTTGGTTGTACTTTGCAAAAGAAACTTCCTTCTTAATGGAAAAGCTATATTTATTATTTTGATTAGGCTATGATTTTTCCCATACAGTGGTTAATTTAAGAACAGAGTTGTACCAAAATAATTAGTGTCACCTACAAGAATTCTGTCCAGTTGGATTATATTCACTGGAACCCACGGATTCAAAGAAAAGTTTTAACTACATTCTAATTACATCTCTTTCATGAAAGTTACAGCAAGAGGAAGACCATTCACTCCCTGTTTATATTTGTAATATAATGGTAAAAACTCATTGTGAAACTATGAGATTTAGTCTCAAGTGTCTGCTTGGCCTTTTGATTCCTGTTTATCTTTCTTCCACTTTTTATGTTATAATTTTTATTTTTTAAATAGATATCCGACAGAAAAATGCCTGTGCCCTCCATTTCTGGGCATTATAAACATTTCATTCTACAGAAAGGAGGGAAAAGAATGTGGAAGTCACTGTTCTACACTTACATACACATGAAAAATTCCTGATTAAAGGGACTATGCCTCTTTCTCACATGGGCTGCCAAAACCTGAGAAGTTTACACACTTTGCTCAGGATTGTCTCAGCATCTTCAAAGAATTACACTCAACTGTTTAAGATCTTTGACAGAAAAGCACATTTAAAAATTAAAATCATCATTACAGTCATAGATTTGTGTGATTTGCACAAACTTTGTTCCAGATTGGGGGAATAAACCTATGGTCAAATGTATTAGATTTCAGCTTTGCAGATTTCAGTGCTAGATCTCCAAAGATGATGGTAACATAAGCATACTGGTTTCATGTTTCCACATACTGACCCTGTACTCAGGTTCTTTCTTCCTGTTTTCTTTAGTGAACTGTCCAACAGTGAAATATGTTGCTCCCATTTGTAGGGAAAAAGCATGCATTTTCACTGCCATATAGGCAAGTAAGCGTTGCCTTCTTGCAAAAATCAGTTTATGTACTGTGAAAGCAGAAATCATAAGCTAGGTCTACTTTCATTTGCCATTATGGACACAGAATTATGACTGCCCCCTTATTACCTTATTTGACCAATTTTTCATCAAGTAAAATGGACAGTCAAGAAACAAACAATTTGAGTATCACATAATTTTCAACCTATCTAGAGTCTGCTGAAATGTAATTCATTAATTCAGGTGTGCTGTGCAAAACAAGACATAGATCCTCTCTCGCACAAGGGTTGGCTCCTACTACTGTCCGGCATATTTCTTCAGCTGACAGCAATTGTGCCTCTTTTGGCAAAAGTCTGAAAAATGGGCAAGGATATCAAATTCACTTTCCACTTCAGAAGTTGCAACAATCTGTTAGTTTGCTATCGCACTACTCACTTTTCTATAGTTGGCTTGCAATGTCCATGTAGGCAAACTCTACTATGTATACACTCCACAGAGAAAGGGTTAAAACATGATTCCCCAAAACACTCCACAAAATTTTTTCCTGTGAATCAACCACCCGCCTCATTTTTTTTAATCATACTCATTACATAATATCAACTTGCTATTTGTTATTTAAAGGCATTTTAAGTGATGGATTGCTTTAGGAACAGCAAAAACAGACTTACTTTTAATGGGAGATAAGCAGCAATGGTGATGCTAGCACTGAGGTGGACGTGACCATGGGTGTAACTAACAACAAGTGTTGTGTATCCTTGAGTTTCAGCTTTCACTCTGACTCCACTACAAAAATCAGCAGTTGGCTTAAGCCTTCCTGTCAGATAAAATAAAAACATATCAATACATATTTGGAGAGAAATGCCCAGGCAGTTTAATGCAAGTTCAACATGGCTTTTTCCCAACAAAAGCATTTCCACCAGAAGTAAGTAGAGATGTGTTATCCAACCAAATGGGTAAAAATGTTCACTACTGTCTTTCATCTCAAACCCAACACTTACCCAAAGATCCATGTCTCAAACTTCTTTATTTTCACACTGTCCTGAACAGGACATAATTCTTTACTCTGGTACAAACTACTATAATTTCTGTCTCTTACTGAATATTTTCACCTTGCTATTCTAAATTTAAACTGGGTTGTCATGAAGCACAAATAAGTCATACTGCTTAGACAAGCTTTCCCGCACAGAACAACTTGAAATGTAGGGAATACATCATTTCTCTAGCTGAAGGCAAAGTATTCTCATGAAATTTCTCTGCTTACTTAGAGGACATTTTGGGGCTTGGGAGGGCTCTATCTTTTCTTTTTTTGGAAGAAACAGTACAACAACATACTACATAGTGACATTTAAAATAGCTGTCTCGCAGGCAAACAGATGGTACAATGCAAACTGGTTTTACCGGCACAGGGAAGAGCTTCTGTATAAGAGACACATGGAAAATATTAATGGTACATCTGAATAACATACTGAATTCAGTACACACAGGAACAAGCACGTTGCTCAATGTCCACTTAGCCCAGCAACATTAATGGCAATCTTTGAAAATAACATGCATACTCCATACTCTTAATAAACCTAACAAGAGACATTTCTTAAAGCAGTGACCTTAGCAATGACCAAGCTTTGGCAAAACTCAAGCAGCTGATTTTCTTAGTTCCTTGTGAGCAAACAATGAACAGTGTCTTTATAGAACTGAAAGTACTGCTGGACAATTCGGGCAAAGTCGTTATTAATCTTAGTGCTCTTGTAAGTCTTCCAATGCTACCTCAAAACACAATATATGTGGACTCCTCTTATGAGAAAATCCATCAGCTTTGTTACAGAAGCATGTTAAAAATACTAAATCAATAGAAAGACATACAGAAGACTACACATTATCCAATAATATAATTGCCAAAATGCTTTCAGAGTCCCTCAAAACATCAAAATAAAACTACTCTGATCCCTACCTCTGAAGTTAAGCACCTCTGTGGCAATACTGTATACAGAAATTGAAATAGTGATTTAAAGGAGATGTGTGACTTAGTAAGATCTTAATTTAACTTTCAGAACAGGAAGGGAGTCAAATCACCTTGAAGTGGCCTGAATACACCACGGTTTTCTACTTCCACAACTAGATCAAAGTGTGAGCAGTCACTCAGTGGGACCGTCTCGCCTGTTTCAACATTTGTTAGGCCATTAATTCTGAGGGGCAGTTCCAATATTTGGCCAACACGTGCTTCAACTTGACATGGTGTGAACTCCATCCCACTAGGTTCAGTTACATACACCTGAAGGAGGAAAGAAACACAGGACATAGATGTATGAACACAACTCCACAAAATGGTACCAGAAAAAAGAAAAACAGACTTCAATATGCTCTTCTTATTTTAATTAGCTCTCTCGTATACTTCTCCTAGCTGATGACATCCCTCTGATTGCTGGAAACAATTCTCAGATTCAACATTGCTTTTGTGGTTACCTGCTGCAGAAGGGTATCAGAAAGTGCCAGGAAAAGCTTGCTACTATTTTAGTGCTCTTTTCCCATAACAGTCCAAGTTCACGTTGGTTTGGCAATCGTTTTACTGCTACTTCTGTAATTCTCTCTTCTGTTTTGTTGATTTTAAAGTGTGGACTAAGTTGCATGATATCTCCAGGATGTACTATCACCAACTGGGATAGATTTAGTATTCAACCTTGACTTTCAGAGCACTAATATTTGAGCTAGACCTGACGTAGTCAGCAAGGCTCCCCAGTCTCCATCGCTCACAGCAGTAGGTATGCAGAAGTTAAGGGAACTAATGGCCCTAACATTTCTGCAATGGCTTTTTTTTTTTCTTCCTTCTTGCATTTCTGTTGGAAAAATATTTTTAAAGCTGTCCAGGGCTCAATGTTTCCCCACAGTAATATGTCAGAAATATAAAATAAGCAAATATCTACTAATCTAACAACCTCCTGCTTCAACAAGTAATCTTTGAGAGATATCTTTGAAATCAAAAGGATTACTTTCAAAAATAAGACTGCTAGAAATAGATCTTCCATGCTATTATAGCTGATACGTTGATGAACAAGCCTTAACTGTATTATTTGTTATTCTGATTTGCTGCTTTTTCCATTAATGTAAAGAATCCACCACAGTCTGACTGCATATTTCATAATAATCACTCTGATCAAAGCTTTTCATTTGCAGTATCTTAACTTGCTAACCATCTGCAAATGGCTTCAGGATAGAATATTGAACCATATGGTACAGAGTTAAAACTGTAATCCTTGTGGAACATACTTAACTATTCCTAAAACTTGCTCACTGAGGTCAGTAAATAGAACTCTTCAGAATTACTCTATGAAGAATGCAATTCCTAACACAAGAACAAAGGCATTCAAAAATAACCTATTCAGATTGTGTAATACACCGCTCTGAAAGCTCACATGGAAAGAAGTACTTTTTCTGTCTACAGGCTTTGACTTATGCTTGAGGATAAGAAGTTTGAACTGAAAATTTTCATTCCTATATCTCCTGCTGGTAACTGTCACACTGCTAAAAAGCAGCAGCCTGGGTTGTCCAGAGAATAATTTTAGAGCAAGTCTGTAAACTAAATTCTGCACAAATTTTAATTTGTGTCATTATTTTAAGCATTTAAATCATTATATTAAGCATTTAAGTCATTATTTTAGGCATGAAGTTTAGTACCCCTCTCAAACCCATTTTGTAGAATTGACATAAATTATCTGAGCACAAAACCTAAGCTAATTTGGCCCTCAAAAAACCCAGCATTAGTAGATGTAGTTGTTCGAAGTAAAACTTGGTTAGAAAGACCTTTCTCAAACCACACATAGTTTTTAAAACAAAAAAAAAAAAAAAAAAAAGGAGGGGAAAGATATCTGCTTACACAGCTCTCTTTTCATTATGGGACAGATTTAGCAGTCTTGGCCCAACACATTTTTTAACACTTTTGTCAAAAGGGACATACTTTGGTGCAACAGAAGTGCAGTACAATTACAGCAGTGCTGCTCATGGGAATACTTCGAATTTATAAGGTATTTTGTATAGCTAATGTATTTGATGCAATCAGCTTGTTCCCCACCAGTTGCTAAATTACAGGCATGTATCCTGGAAGGAAGGTGCACTGCTCCAGGGCTTGCAAGGCATGCTTCCTAAATCAACTTCTATGCTCCCTCAGAAACAAAGACCATCACCTTTACGAAGCCTTCGCCAGATGGAGGTTGTTTGCCAGCCTCAATAGTATCTGCTTGGCATAAACAAACCTATTTCATTTATGCCCATGCAGTTAGACAAACACAGCCTCTGGTTTGCAGATTAATTACACGTGCTCAGTACACTATCTCTTAGATTTTCTGACATCAGGAGCAAATTTCCTGTTCTCTGTCAGGTTTCCATTCCAATGCTTAGCTCTTTGCAAAAGGCACAGAGGTAACGCATATATTAAAATGTCTGATTTTGTGAAGGGAGCAGAGTAGTACTACTTCACAGGAGTGAATATCCAACACAGCAGTACTTTTAGTTTCTCTTCCATCCTTAATCTTATTCTATCCTTAAGGTCTGGCAGTTCTTAAGAGCTTGACAGAGAGAATAAGCCCTGACACAGTTTCATTAAGGAAAATTATTTGTGTCCAAAGGACACAAGGAGATATTTCCAAATCAGTAACATTATAGAGAAAAATACTCAAGATTGTAGATTTACAGTGTTAGCCAGAGCAGCTTCTTCATTGATCTTTGCACACTCTTTCCTGTGGGGTCATTACATACACTGTTCCTGTATTTTCTTCACTCCATATCACACTCTGATCACCCTGACCAAATCCTAAGAATAGGGTATGATTTGCACAGAGACCACAAAACCCCTCTTGGGAGGTGTATTTTTCATTCCCATTTTCTCCTAATTTTCCTAAAAGATTATTTTTTCTTGGCCAGCTTTGGTCTCCATATTCATTCTGTTGCACTGTATAGCATTTCAGCCACTTCTCCAGGAAGGAATTTCCTTGGACATCTTGATGATATCTAATCATTTTATATCGAGGGAAAACACCCACCTCTCACCCTGCAGAAGCATTTTTAGTTTGCCTTGTCTGCTTAGATGGCTAGGCCAGTAGTAAATTACTATTTCCTTCTTGCACCCAAAACTTTCAACAAGGAAAAAGACTTGCCAAGGAAACCAGGAAGAGGCAGAAATGGGACTCAAGTTAATGCAGTGGAGGGAGCTCGAATCCCCAGAAGCACAAACTCAGCAACTGATCACTTACCCTGCCACAGGGCAGGCAGGGAAATCTCTTGGGAGCATTTTGGAAAGGGGAATGCCTATGGCATTCTCACCTTCTTCACTGTTTCCAGAAGCCATATTCAAGACTGATCAGGGAAAATAAGAGTTTTACCTTCATTTCTCCATAATGTAATGGATTCTGAACATCAATTGCCTGAATAACACTGACGCCAATATCACTTCCAGTTGTCATTACTCCTTTGACTGTCACCGTAGCAACTGCCTGGTTAGAATAGGACCAGCTGAAATTTCCACTTCCACCATAAGCCTAGAATACAGAGAGAAAATCTTTCAAATATTTTATAAAGTATATGGTTCTCACGTTTCTTAGCTGTCAAGCCTTTGAATATCTTGCATGAAACCCAGGGACACACTGAGCAATGACAGTGCTATTATTGAGGAAATACAAATAAATTAACGCCTCAGAACTTTCAAACAAGCAAGGTCAAGTAAGAGATGAGAAGATTACCACCCTTCATCCATTTTAATTTCAGCTTTCTTCATGCACATATCCTATGTGCTCACCAGCGCTGCTAACCCAAATATCTCTCTCTCAGCTGCCGAAGTCTGATGCTCACAACTCCCAGTGATTGATAGTGCTTAGAGTCAGCAGAGCATTTCACAAATCAGCACACCAGAGGCCTAGCACGTGGGATTACCATACTTCTGAAAACTCCCACCGTTTCTCCGTTGCTGACAGCCAAAGCGCTGATTTTGGGTCTCAGAGCTGCTAACCTGACACTTTATACCTACTGGCTTCTTTCAGTGGGAATTGTTAAGGGATGTAAAGTGAAGAAAAAAGGTGGGAGGCACGGAAGGAATGAGGCAAGAGAGGAAAAAAGAAAAAGGAAAAAAAAGTCACTCTTTTCTTAGCATTACCTCTTTATTTTTATGCTGAAAATCAGAGCGTCTACCTGCAGCCATTCAACAAACGTGCTGCTCCAGCAACTGATTAGTCATGGAATGAGTGATAGGCACATGTGGAAACTGCCCACTCTTGCCACAAGCACTGCAAGGGTTTGCAAAATGTACAGGCTATGCTCCCACAATGGCTTTTCATGGAAGGAGTCGGTAACTGCCAAATTTATAAACTCAGGTTTATCATGCAGATTCCCATAAAAAAACCCAAACCAACAAAAAAGAAAACCCCACCCTTTTCCTAGAGCTCCCACGTCTAGAAGGGTTGTTTCACGATTAGAAGAGCTTAAGTGAGTGGAATTATTCTACAGAAAGGGTAAGAACTAGTTACTTGATATCGTGGTCTACATCAATAGAGACAAATTGTTATACCCACTGTATGAGCACTTTGCAGCCAGACAGGGTTACCCTTGCTGCAGGTTCATATTTCATAAGTGAAGGGCCAAAAAACATTTTGCCAGCACAAGTAGAGTGTTTTCCTCCTAGATGTGTAATACTAGTTACTGAAGAAACACAATCATTACAATGCTGTAAAATGTACAGGTTTTAAACATCATTATTGTGAGCTATAGGAAGTGTCTGTTGAGCAAGGTATACTGAATATAATGTTTTTTTAAAGCAAGTCTAAAAAACGGAAAAGACTTTCATACTCCAAAATAAATTTCAACATTCCATCACAGTAAAACAAGGGTCAACATCAGAGCAATTTTGTTTACGTGTATTGCTTTCACTTCTTTGACTTCCTCAGCATTTCCTCTAACCTGTTTCATAATTAAATTAAAAATGAACAAGATGATAAATCTTGTCTAGAAGGACAGTGTGGAAAATAAACAAATGTAAATTATGCAGCAGCTTAGCTAACAACTGTTACCAGAAAAAAAAAAAAAATCAAAAGGACAGTCATTTCCCTTTTTCCTTCCCATAAGCATGTGAACAACTCAATTATAGAAAGAGCACTGGACAAAGACAAATGGATGAATAGAGAACAGTGTGTGACAGGAGATGCATGGAATGTGGTGAGAAACATTGAAGAATGTAAAAATTCAGACTGTTTTCTGAAGATATTTTCTATTAAAACAGGGAAAGGAGCAGAAAACAAAATAGAAATAGCCAATTCTTAATAATTCTGTGGAGTCACATCTCCTTGCCATACAAACCAGATGCATTACTACATTTTTCTCTCTAGCAGTCAGTTTGCACTGAGGAGAGAAAAGATAAACCAGCTTCTATTTCGGTCTAATCACTATCCACAGCCTCTTAGCTGAACTCCACTCCACAAACTGTTAACAGCGATGGTGATGCCCTCACGACAAAAAAAAGTAATCTCCATGTACTTAACTTCACAAAGATGGCACTTCGGGAGGGAGGGAAGGAGGGAGGGAAGGAGGGAGGGAAGGAGGGAGGGAAGGAGGGAGGGAAGGAGGGAGGGAAGGAGGGAGGGAAGGAGGGAGGGAAGGAGGGAGGGAAGGAGGGAGGGAAGGAGGGAGGGAAGGAGGGAGGGAAGGAGGGAGGGAAGGAAACATCTTTCCCCCCCGCCCTTTTTTTACTTGCAACAGAACCCATCTTATTAGCACAAATATGAACAAAGCAATCAATCAACAAAAAAACCAGACAGCTGACAAAGTAAAACCTAAAAGTCATTCTGACACCATCTGGAAGGAGTTACTTTAGCTATAAACAGAATTTGGCTAGATCCAAAAATCTCTTTCAACTTATTTCAGAAAAACTCTATTCACCAATTCAAAATAGCGTGACTCAAAAACCATCAAGTAGGAAGCAAACAATAATCGAAAGCCAGAAACAACAGTCAAGCTGTGTGCTATTGTAACCAACCACTAGTATTGTGGAATGGGCAGATTGGGAAAACATTCTCAGTTTCAGTAAATGCAAACTGATTTCAATGNACCTGTTTCATAATTAAATTAAAAATGGACAAGATGATAAATCTTGTCTAGAAGGACAGTGTGGAAAATAAACAAATGTAAATTATGCAGCAGCTTAGCTAACAACTGTTACCAGAAAAAAAAAAAAATCAAAAGGACAGTCATTTCCCTTTTTCCTTCCCATAAGCATGTGAACAACTCAATTATAGAAAGAGCACTGGACAAAGACAAATGGATGAATAGAGAACAGTGTGTGACAGGAGATGCATGGAATGTGGTGAGAAACATTGAAGAATGTAAAAATTCAGACTGTTTTCTGAAGATATTTTCTATTAAAACAGGGAAAGGAGCAGAAAACAAAATAGAAATAGCCAATTCTTAATAATTCTGTGGAGTCACATCTCCTTGCCATACAAACCAGATGCATTACTACATTTTTCTCTCTAGCAGTCAGTTTGCACTGAGGAGAGAAAAGATAAACCAGCTTCTATTTCGGTCTAATCACTATCCACAGCCTCTTAGCTGAACTCCACTCCACAAACTGTTAACAGCGATGGTGATGCCCTCACGACAAAAAAAAGTAATCTCCATGTACTTAACTTCACAAAGATGGCACTTCGGGAGGGAGGGAAGGAGGGAGGGAAGGAGGGAGGGAAGGAGGGAGGGAAGGAGGGAGGGAAGGAGGGAGGGAAGGAGGGAGGGAAGGAAACATCTTTCCCCCCCGCCCTTTTTTTACTTGCAACAGAACCCATCTTATTAGCACAAATATGAACAAAGCAATCAATCAACAAAAAAACCAGACAGCTGACAAAGTAAAACCTAAAAGTCATTCTGACACCATCTGGAAGGAGTTACTTTAGCTATAAACAGAATTTGGCTAGATCCAAAAATCTCTTTCAACTTATTTCAGAAAAACTCTATTCACCAATTCAAAATAGCGTGACTCAAAAACCATCAAGTAGGAAGCAAACAATAATCGAAAGCCAGAAACAACAGTCAAGCTGTGTGCTATTGTAACCAACCACTAGTATTGTGGAATGGGCAGATTGGGAAAACATTCTCAGTTTCAGTAAATGCAAACTGATTTCAATGTTGGGAGAAAAAAAGATTTTATGTTTTTAATGAAAAAACATCACAGTAAAGTAAGAATACTGATGTAATTATTGGAGTAACACAAAGGAATGTTCTCTAGTGAGATATTTGATGATATATGCAAGATAAGGCAAGACAAGAATAGAACTGTAAAAGAGGTGGGAAACAGAAAAACATTTACTTTCCCTTACTGGGAAAACTCTAGCAGAAGTTATGAAGTACTGAAAATGCATATTTGTACTAAGAATTTTTACCACACTCTGCTGGTGTGGTTAGGTATAGCATGAACTAAACTAAACTAATCCCACACAAGTTAAAAGTACACACGACAGCACTAAACTTAATGGTGTTAACCTCAGATATACACTAGAGAATGCTATTTTATCCCTATGAAATTGATTTACTTCAGACACCACATGTCCTGCTGCCGCTTTTTGTATACTGTTTCCTTGAAGACAGACCCGAAACTCAGCACTACTTCATGCTGAAAGGGAGAGGTAGGAACTGTTCATGAAACACTGGAGTGTAGCATCTGGGTATCATTGTACTGGGATAAGAGTCTGGACTGGGGAAGCACAACGTTCTTTTCTCCAGTTAGACTACACTCTGGATACTGGAAGACAAGCCATTTGCTTCATGAAGTATATGGAAGGATTGGCAGCACGGGAGCAAACACACATAAGAAACTGAAGAAAAAAGTCCCTTTAGAAGGGCATACTGTAAATGAAACTGTGGCCTTTGCCTCCCTTTAATTTTTTATTAGAAGCATGAGATGTGTGGCAAGTGACGGATACTGATGTCGAAGACTGATAATTAATCTTGTCACGCCCTTTTTGCAGTCACTTCACACTCCAGTTCCCGCTTCCATAATTCCATCCCCTTACAGTAAATGGTAGCCTCTAATTATTAATATGAAGTTTTGTACCTAGGCTGTTTTCTGTAATTCCAAACCACTCTGTGCGTATGTGTGTGGTGCATGCATGAGGGAGAGAGGAAGTGAACGAAAGACGAGGTAAAAGTCAGTGGGGTTTTTATGTTTGCTGGTTTCTTGCGTGCTTTTTTTAAACTACACATTCATTCCTGCAACTAACAAGCAACAAAATTCCTCCAAATAAAGTTTTGGATATCACAGTGCCTGAAGTACTCAAAGTCAACTCTATATAAGTGGTTACAGGCCTCACTGCACCTGCTTGAGCAATAAATACTTCCTGCGTTTAGATACTTCTTTGGCATACCTGTATGGTGTACTGGTAGACTCCTGCTTTTGGCTGCCAAGGAAATGTCAAAATGCTGGGGGAAAGAACTATGGGAACATATATTTCAACATCTTGCTGGTTTCGCACTGGAACTGGTAATGTATGAACACCTCCATCCTACAAAAAGCAACAGCACATTATTATAAATGGCACCACAGTGCTTCCTAGAATTAATATTTAGTCCTTATATATAGGCAAGTTGTTGAAAACATCTCCGAGAGAAAGGAAAGCAACTATTTAGGGTCACTTATGAACAGTGTTACTTGTGAGCAAATGGTCAGCTCATCACAGTGAAGTGTGCTATTTTACTAAATGAGTAGCATTACTATGGAGATACAGGTGCCCACATTAACTTAAAAGGCAAACAGCAATAACTCCTAATTTTTGAGACCTCGTCTGGAGAATTAATTTGGTAACTCCACACCTGCATTTACTCTTTGCTCATTCCACTCTGCAGCAGGTGAAGACAAAACTCAGCCTAAAAGACCCATTCCTGAAATACTGGCCTTTACACCTTTGCTGCAATGTGCCCTCTGGCACAACACGCTGTTTCTTACTGGCGTTCTGAAGGAAAACTTTAACAGCTCTCAGCAGACCTTATTTCATTCAAGAGTACCTCTCTGACACAGAGAATGAGCATGGCTTATCATATACAAGGACCTACTAAATCCTACTCAAGGAACCACTAAAATGATTTCACAGCAAATGGGTTGGTGTGTTGAATTTTTCCAAGTTTCAAGCCAAAGCAAATCACTTTCACACCACATGGCCTAGTTAGCCATACATTCAGCGGCCTGCCTAACTAGCAGAAAGTTAATGAATATTAATTTGAAGAAATTTGCAGGCTGATACATTTGGCAGATTTTCATTCCAGCATTTAACATTGCTTAGCAAACGATAGAAAACTTTCCAAATGAAACTGAATGCAGAACAAGGCCAGGGTATGACACTGATGCTCCTACCACAATAAACTGTAAAATTCACTCAGAGAATGTGAGAGGACCTTTGCACCAGCACAAGGAAACAGTATGTGCCCACATAAACATCTGCCATGAAAAAAAAAAAATCAGTGCTGTGCACCACTAGTTGAACAGGTGTTTGCCACACACTCGCCAGCAAAATCCTAGTCTTTAGTTAAGCAAATCCTCTGTTGACTTAATTGACAGTGTTCCTGAAGGATTTTAGAAATCTTAGTTCTTAATCTGTTGAAACAAAGATGGCTTAAGACCCATGTAATTCTGAGGTTTCCTATACTATGTCACTATTAGGTCACTACTGCACAAGTAAATTATTTTTAGGCCTACCAGTAAAGCAGAAGAGTTATTATGAAAACATACCTGATCTACTACTGATGTCAATGCAGCATCAATAATGGTCTGACCCTTCTTTATTGCTTTCACATAATGATAGGATCCATTCAGAGATGACTTCTGCACCTCGAAATATTCTTTGGACAGCTTTGTATTAATTCTGATATTCTAAAACCAGAATATTAAATAGATATTGCCACAGGTAACTGACATTAATACTGTACAGACAGCCATACACATATTCGCAACAAATCAATGAGAAAACAATTACTCAATAACACAGTTCAAAGAAACTTATCTGAAACCGAGTAAGAATTTTTCTCTATGAAAGTTTGTCTTTCAACAAGACTGTATCTTTTAGACACGATATAAACCCCACAGAAAATATTTACTTTTTAAAATTAACAGCTACACGTAATTTAACACGAAAAGTACCAATATTTATACCACTAAATAATTAATATTTTACAGTAATTTCTTAATTTTGTCATTCTTAAACACAAAAGGGGAAGAATATGCAAATATACTGCCCCAGTAGCATGTTTCTGAGATCCAGTTGAAACTCAGATCTTTACTTCAGGAAGCAAGTAAGTGCAAATAAAATAACATTTACATAAATCTGATATGCTGAAAAGCAATAATTTAATACAATTTTTCTGCTTGCAAATGAACCATTTAAATTTTGTTTTCTTTATTATTTTTTTTTTAAGAGCAATGTATATTTGGTATCTAGTAGCTAGAATTCATCTTATTTAACTACCAAACAGTGACGTGTTTTAGTGCTAGCTAATCATCTAAGCTTTTCCCACAATCAACTGAATGGAAACAAGTACTTCCACAACCTTACACTCCATTCTTTAATAGGAAAGATTGCCTCTAGACGTGACATTATTATATTTGGGGGGATTGATGAGACAAAGTACCATATTAGTACTGCTCTCCAGCAGTTACACCGGTTTGCAATTGCCAGTGCAATGCCTACGTTACATGTTTCAAGTGCATTGTCCAACTTCTTCCCATTTTTTTCTACAGCATTTAGACTCCGATGGGCACTTTCACATGAATCACCCAGAGTGCTTTATTTTTTTAAAAAACAAACAAACAAAAAAATCAACAAAATAAAGGGAAAAGGAAAAGGCAAGAAACAACGTGCTTTGAAATGTCCTAACTCAATGTAAATAAGAAACTGCTCAACTAATTTCAAAGAAAGCCAGGATTTAGAAGACAGACACTCAGAAGTATATCAACATTTCAACTTACATCAGATAAATACACCTTATTGCTTGATTTATCATACACTTCAATTGTAATTTCATAAAGTCTGCCTGTTTCTAGGACCCATCTGTCACCTGGGTGAACTGTAAATCCTACAAAACAGGAAATATTGAATAGCACAAACCAACAATCTCTTTACCTAATGAATACAAGCATTTTGCTTCTGGTGCCCACACTCTGAAGATGCATGTTCATTGTTCTAAGCTGCCGAATACAGAGATGAAAAAAAAATAATAAACTTTTACTACTAAACCTATTTCACATTGAGCTACTTTTATGAATAAAATTAATTTTCTATGAAAACTAATATAAGAAATGGAAGCATGTACACAAACACAGAAAAACACCAACACAAAAACAAGGCAAGAAATAATATTAAGCAATCAGGAAAACTGCAGCCAGTACCAACCTAAATACCCCGGATTTACAACATAGATAGTGCTGTTTGGTAGTCTGGAAACCCCTTGCATGCGAATACCTGAAGCCTCAGTAAAGGAACAGAAAAAAATTGACAAAAGTCAAGTAAAGATCAGCTTATTCCTAGGGTTCCTTGTGCCTCTTTGGATATTTAAAGCTAATTGTACACTGAAAACATTTAAATGTTATCCCCACTACCCTGAAAGACAGTGAGCATTTTAGAGACATTCCACTATAGAATACAATGCTCTAAATATAAAACTTAAATAAAGCCCCATCACATTTCCACATTGACTGAGGGGAATAGACATGATTTAATTGATCTTTTGCCAACTTCATTTCTTAAACATTTCAAGGCATCAGGCAGCTGCCTTGAGACTGAATTCACAGCAGGGCTGCTTTCTATGGCTCCACCAGGTGATCCTGATTTTCAAGACTACTGGTATAAATGTAGATAATTTTATCTTTTTGTGCTGTAAAGGGTGGAAAGTTTGTCTCCTGTGACGAAGACCTGGATGGAAAAGCATCACCTAGGAAGGATACTCTTGTGCCCAAGTACGAGGTTAGTTTGTCCCTGCTGCAGTGCAGTCACAACCGATGTCGCCTGGTCCAACTTGGCAACTGGCCAAGACAGTTCTCCCTCAGGATCAAGTACGTTGTTCTGTAGCTGCAGTTCATACTGATCAGATGGCATTGTTAATTCTGGACATAAAACAAAACATATGAAACAATAAAAGCAAGTGTGTCAGTGTTTGGATGCTGCTAATTATTGCTGATTAATTTTTATCAATGCCTAGTGCACACACTAAATCAGTATTTTTAATGTCTTGTAGAAATAGCTTTTCTATGATTATATCAACACACACACAAAAGGAGCTTCTCGCCTAGCTTTAATATCTTTGAAGCTGTAATTTCCAACTAATATCATCCACTGTTTAAACCTAACATCCAATTCATTCTGAGCTTCAAAAGTGGTCAAACTACCTTCTACGAGTTGCTGATAATTTCTGTAGCTCCGTTCTGCACTACTAGCTGATGTAGTGAGCCGTGGTTTTGTTTTGTTTTAAAAAAAAAGGAAAAAAAGAAAAAAAAGAAAAAAGTCAAGTCATTACCAGCACAGGCTCCTTGTAAGCAACGGACGCAATTACTAACTTCCACACTTTTAAATGGACATAAAGCCAGCTAACCCACACTTGTAGAAGTAGAGCAAATCCATTTGTCAAGAAAACATTTTCTGTTAGGAGAGTTACTAATCTAAATTAGATTTAAAGTCAGACAGTTTCTTAGTCAGTGTGGAATGAGTAAGTACATCTGAAATGACAGCGTTAGCTCCTATTCTAAGTTACCCTTACCTTCATGTCCTTGACAAATCTGCAAGAGTATATCCTTTACAGACACAATTTTTTTGACAGAAAATACTAAACAGCTGTTATCAGCATGTGGTTTAGGAAAACAATATTAAATATTAATAGTTTAAACACAATTAAAAATTCCTCAGCAGTTAAAAATTCACACAAAGCGTTAAAAAACAAACAAAAAACCAGGACAAACCTGTAATCTTCCCTTGCCTTATTTTCTGAACTCTGTACTGAATTGATGTTCCTACCAGAAGATAAATGTCATATGCTGGATTTAAAAGGATGTTTTCCAAAATAAGCAATCTGACTTCTGCAGGATGCACATGCTATTGAATGAGGGAAAAAGAAGAAAAAGCAACCACATTTAAAGCAGCTCATTTGTTTGAAACAGACCATGCAGCAATAACTTATAACCTGTAAGTGAAAAATATTACTTGCTGTAATTGGCTCTTTATTGTCATCTCAAATTTTGTCACAACAAGGGACAATGAATGGTAGATATCTGCTCTGTGTGTACTGTGCAAGGCTGAAGAAAAAAAAATTAAGTCTGTTTGGGTATCATTTTGGTTCTGTTTTCTGAAGAATACAGAAAAACTTAAGGCAGATGCACAGTGACTATTCAGACATCTAGGAATTTATTTTCCCTACTGTAAAACATGGTACCTCCATGCAACATATCCATTATAACTTCACTGAGGAAGTATCAATATAATGTATCAAACTCATTTGTCTATTAAATCAGAAATACAACAGATAATTGTACAAATTCTATTACACCTTGAGGGATGTTCACTGAAAACGTGCAGTCTGGCAGCAGTGAAAGATTTAAAGGAACTACTAATCAGGAAGCCATAAAAAATTGCAAATGGAACAATATTATTTCAATTTCACTTACAGTATTCAGCTCAAAACTAATTCAGAAAAATAAATATTAAAATAGAAAACTAACCAAGCTACAAGCATTCAAGAAAAAAAAGTCAGACTGATACCATTCAGCACAATTAGGTAGAACTGTAACAAAAATACAACTCTTAACATGCGCTATTATTTGTGCCATGTTACTAATATTACATACATTTAGATAATATTTCCATAGAACACTTTACAGGTATGGGTTAGACAGTCCAGGGCAATTCTGCTTTAAGCAAAAACATTAAGCACAACAAACAGACTGCAGATATGAGATGAACTTCAGAAAAATCCCACCATTTTATAGAGGGATTTTTTTAAGGTGCAGTATTAAGTTGATACTAGCACAATGCCAAGTATTCCTGTAGCCCATAAAAACTCTCAGGTGTTTGTAAATTCTATGAAGAGAAAAAACAACCCTGTTACCAGAGTTAAATGTAAAACTCAGTCACCAGAAGTTACAAAGAAAGAAACAGCATGGATCTACATGACAGCTGGAAAGATGGCCAATACTGCAGTTTAACATCCTTGTAGAACTGACATTCTGGTCCCAAAGCCCTTCCTTGGAGATCAGAATTAGATATTAATGAAGTATCCATATGACACTCATTTCAAGCACAACCAGAAATAAAGGGATATCCAATATAGCAATCCTTGTTCTAGCTATTTATTTATTGAAAAAAAAAAAAAGACCTGAAGTGTTCTAGTTGGTTATTTTTAAAAAGAGCTAAAGGGCCAATGCCCTATTCAGCATGATTCTAGTTATACATATAATATGAATGACTATCAGGAATAATAAAATTGTATGGAAGTATTTGAAGTGCACTGCTCTGCCGCAGGGCCTTCTGTCAGATTCAGGTTTAGAAATGATCTCTGGCACATACACCATCCTGGGTTAGGCAACCACACCCAAGTACCTGCACCAAACTCCAACCCTTTCAGGGTGACCAAGAGCAGCACTGTCATCTTTTGTGATGGGGCTACAGAGTCAATCCAGTAAGACAGAGACTCAGCACTGCTATCCACAATGGGAAAAATATGGCAGGACAAACTTACAAGACTATAAGACTAAATGATTAAAAAAAAGATGAATGAAAGTTTCTTACCTTATAGACACTTTCCTGTATTCTTGCTTTTAATTTAGAACTCCCTGTTTTCATTCCAGATACCAAAATGGTATCTCCTTGCTTGGCAACTTTTTCCATCTCCGATATATAGGAAGGTGGAATATAAGTGGATTCTAAGAACTTGAGTATACTGAAAGGTGAACCAAAAAGAAAATAGAAAATTGTCAACCAATCTTTGTAAACCCACAGAGAAACAACAACAACAGCATCTACTCCCAGCTATTTCCATTTTTAAGCAAATTTAAGATGTCCGCCTGGGACCAGATATCCAAATTTTACTCATTCTTCAAGATATTTGCAGCTAATTTCTGTCACAGATAAAAGTTTGTTTGAAGCTTGTTTGTGGGCTTTCAAGAGATATCAGAAGACTGCACATGTTGTCTATAATGATCCCTCCAGTTTTCACAGTAGGTGTAGACTGCAAAAACTCTCTAGATCATTGTGGAACAACTGATGGGAAGGACTCAAAGCTTATGTTTACAAAAGCAATAGCTTAACAAACTGCAGCATAACTTTGACCTATCTGAAGAAGCAAGGATGCATTTAATAAATGACTATGAAAAAAAAAATCTACAAGCAGAATACTTGTAGTAACTGTACAAATTTCAATGACGTGACAACAGAGAGGAAAGGAATTTGCCATGAATGGGTAAATGACAGGACAGAAATTGAAAGAGGACCATGTTTTAAAGGCTGCCAGCTTCTGTATGCACATGATCTTTTTGGCTTTATGTGCACTTTCCCAGTAAAATCAGTAAAGCCATATTGAAAACAGCTATGAGTATGAACATATTTACAACAGTTTACTGTTTATTTTGCAAGGCTGTAACACCATTAGATCATTTTTATGTTATTATAGCTGTGCTAACAGCAGAGCACATATCAATATTTAGTTAAAAATCACATCTCTAGCAAATACTTATACTGAAACAAAAAGCTTCGTATGGACTAGGACTTGGATCATAAGTTCCACTGAACAATTAGCGCACTGTAGATAGGGGCCATACACTCTTACCTGCAGCCTCAAGTGTATTATGAGCTTAACAGGCTTTCCTCAGGTAATGCTGCACGTTTGTTTCTCTAAGGCTGCAAAATTGGAGTTTGTGTTTACCCAGTAGCAGAGAGTCTTGTTTGCTACCCCCACCTCATTTCCAACTTATTTGGAACATAGGTTTGAGGATGGAAGTTAAGTGTTAACCATTCTGCTCTCTAAGAGAACTCTTTTCCCCACATGCTCGTCATAGAATCATCATACAGATAAAGCCAGGTTCTTTAAAGGAAGATAGTTTCCTGCACTATTTTATGTCCCACAATCTACCCACATTTCGCTGGAACCTGTTTTCTAAAGTAACTGAAGCTTCCAGTGCGTGAGTTTGAATCTATCTCATCCTACAAGCTTACTATTTGTTAGGGAAGTTTTAACTAAAGCTGTACTCAAGAAATGTCTGTAAACTGTTTTGTGAGAAGACTCCATATTTCATGTATTTGCAGTCTGGTCAAATTCATGTATATGAGGGAGGCATTTTTTTTCCACTAACATTCATGTTGAGCAAAGTCAAGATTCACCGTGGCAAATAATATGATGAATACTAGCATAATACTGCTAGATAACAGGATCCTGGTGTGTTGACACTAGTTGATGTCAGTGAGTCCAACTTGAAAAATATCCCATACAAGGTACTGCTCAGTATCCTTCAATTCTGGTTAGTTTAATACAGATGAAAATGCAAATTTCTGTTTGAAGCCACTGAAGAACAGAACAATGAAGTCATCACTGTAAAACTATATCGTGCACATGCTTAATAGAAAAACCAACCAAACAAAAAACCCCTCCAACACCAAACAGAGGCCAAAGATGGTCTGGTGACAAATACAGGAGGAAATAAAAAATAAAATAAAAAACTCATGCACTCTGGATTCTATTCCTATCCCTGGCACAGGTGAGCCTTTTGACTTTTGGGCAAGAACTCCACCTCCATTACATGAAGGGAATATTTCCTTATTATACACTAATGCTGAAAAACATTTATCTCATTAGTGAGTTGAAAAGCACTTTCAAGATCTTTGGATAGAAATTTCCATAAAATACAGCACTTCTAAATTCCAGTTAATTTATTCTTTGAGTCAGTACAGATGATGAACCAAGCACTGTGGGTTATTTATCAAGCAAGTGCTTTCCATTCGTTGCTTTGTCTGAAAGACAATATATTGAATAGCTTCATTGAATCCTTTTCATTGAATTATTTCACCTGGCCTTATGAGCTGTATCTAGCTTACAAGCAGCCACTTGGTCCGTTCCAATTTAAAAGTTAGATACTTTGAAAGCTATTTCAATACCAGAACTAAGTGTTGACCGAAACCTGAAACTCTTCAAGTTCAGAGAGCTCCTTTCTGAAATGGAAGAGGACTTTTTTCCCCCTTAGAAAAAAAATATTAAAAAAATAAATCTCTCTGCTTAAATCCTGACATAACAGTCTTACTGATAAATCTTTCCTTAGCACAAGATGTTTCAGGAAGATCAACAATTGCATCTATTTATTTCTAGTTGTTGCATTAGAGCTACCTGGGCTGCTCATTAACACTATCAGTGGTTACATTAAACAAGGACGAGAGTGCCCAGGCTGTTGAGTAGGCACTTAAAAAAAACCACTCTGAAACAATTAATCCATAAGCATTACTTTAGGCATCAGTTCAGTAAACTGCCTAGATGTGGGGAAATATTTATACACATCAAACTTAACGGACACAAGACTTTCACAAACAATTTAAATTAACTTACCGCAATGCATTGTGGGAATCTGAGAAGCCATCAGACTCTGTGTCTTTTACTATTGTCCAATCAAAGACTAACCCTGCCAATGTGCTGAAAGTGTTTCCTATAAATCAAACAATCAGATTAAACCAAAAATAAATAACAAGTTTATAGTCTTCCTGGAAGCCAAACTATGGCATTTTCATCTAGGAAATTTCTCTATCTTATCCCTAAAAGAAGTACTATCTGTATTTAGTTAAAAATCACAACCTACCTTGCTTTACTGACTTCGGCAAATTTAAGGTGTTTCTGTTAATTGGCTTCTCTGCACATTTTGCAACACCATGTGCCACCTTGTTTTTCACACAGCCCACTAGATAGCTGCAGGTGACACCACCTGTCCTCCACTTGTCAGCCTCTAAGATATCCTTGGCACGCACCACCTCCTTTCCTCTTTCACCACAAAAATCGTACTATTGCTTGGATATTAGCAGGACATAAAAAAAAAAACCACACCAAAACAAAACAAACCAACCAAACCTGCTAAACAATCTTTCATTTTGAAACATGTGGATCTGAGATACCATTTGGGTAACTTGAGTTCACAGCACTGGTGAGCTACACTTTCCACATGTATTGTTTTGGTTTTCAGTACAACCATGATTTACCCATAACAGGAATAAGTCTTCACTGAAAGAACGCAAACTGAGCACCTTCTTTCTAGAAACTGAGAACTACTAGAACATCAGAAATTGTAAACATTAAAAAATAGCAAAAAGGAACAGAAAGGAATAAACAGACTGAAAACAAAGATTTATCATTACATTTAAGTGTAACGAGCTGCTAATCTGAAAGATCTTACAATCTTCAAGATGAGTTTTGCTCTGAATTGCAATGTCCACTGGCACAAATAATTACGGAGCTGAAAACTCAGTATTTACTATATTTCAAAATGTATTTTCATTTGTGTTGCTCTCTTTGACATTTTATCTATATTAACAAAGCAAATTTATTATTGAATTCTTATGCTTAAAGGTTTATGACATTTTTAAGCCACAAAAATATTTTAAGACAAGTTAACACAACGCACAGCCTATGTTGTTTCTCCTATTTCTATACAACTTACCGCAGACAGCTCCAAATCCCAAATAAATAGGATTTAAACCATAAAACTCTGAATACACAAAGCAATATAATTAAAATTGATTGAGACTGGATTATTTAACATGCATTCAAGTCTAACTTTCTTTAATGACACATGCTTTAGCTTTGCAAAGCTGTATTACACTCCTTTGTTCTGCTTCAATTGAAAATAACAAGGGAGGTGGAGAAACACATCGTGGCACTACAGAGAGGCTACGCCTGGACACAGCCAGTGCCGCAGCCAACTGGAAGCAAAAGCACAAAACCATCCTCACGGTCTCTGAACACCATTGGGCCTGGATGTCCTGGCTCACTATGAAGGCAAAGTCAGGTTATCCAAGACAAACTATCATGGGCATTCCCCAGACAATTCTCACTCATTCAAGACAGGATCAGCTATCTCCGCAGCATGGAGGGCAGCAGCTGTCTCCAGGATAAGCCTACCAGAGGCAGCACCCAGGGAGGCAGACAGGTAATACAGCGCTTGCCATGAACTGTATTACGCCTTTTTCGTTCCCTGCAGGATCATACAGCTGTCACAGGAGCTGCAGACCAGCTGTAACGTTACCCTCCCAGGCTCCTCGGATGTCAACATACGCAGTGACTTGTGCTCCTGCTCCACAGCCGTAACCTGGCCCAGAGCTGCTCCTCTGCAATGCTTCAGCAGAAAAGCAGCTCTCGCTGGCAAGGCTGGAGCCAATGCCAGTAAACAAGGACAGCTGTCTTGATGTGCTCTGCTCCATTGCTGGGGCAGGAAGCCAGTGTGCCCTGCACACTCATAACCAAAGAAATGCAAACTCACATCTTTAAGTCTTTCTCTTATTTAACTTATTTAAGTCATAAGAAAACAATTTGAGCAAAGTTAAACAGAAAAAAGAAAATACTATATGACCCTTTTCCCCCTCCACATTCTATACTTAATTTGGCCAAAGATGTCCATGATCATCTTCCTCTCTTGCATTACTAACCTTTGAAAAGTACCATTTGGGGATCGAGTGGCTTATTAAAAACATGCACAAAAAGGAATCTGCATTAATATAACTGATTAAAAAATACAGCTTGTAAAAAAAATAACTGGACAATATATGGAAGAAAATAAGGAAGGAATATGTGAAGATACTCACAGCAGTAGAATCACCAATATTAATGAATGGTTTGACCCATACCAGATGCAATAATCTGGCAATGTAAGATGCAGTAACCACCATCAGCCCAAAACAAGTCCCACGGGATACAACCCTATGGCCTACTTAACAACTTAAGGTACCAGCGAAAAAGCTACATCACTGCAACATGTATACATGCAACGGCTGATACAAAGCATCTTCTCTGGCTCCCTCTCACACAGACTGTGGTAACAGGCTTGACACTCGTTCTTTCTGGAAGTTTTCAGCAAACCTAATCAGATTTTTCCCAATGTTCATTGAACTAGATAATTATTTTATACTGATTTTTTCACCTTCTGAATATTAAAAAAATAAAAATAAAAAAATGTTCAGAGGTCCCTTATTCAATTCTCTGACTTTTCCTGAACAATTATGTCCTTCAATAAACTTGTCACTGCTCTGGATTATTTTTTTTAAGTGTGCCAAGAAAGACCACTGGGAGTCCAATATGTCCAAAGGTCTGCCAAGGATGGATCCCAAGGTTATTTGGGTCAAAAGGAACTGATTTTCAAAGCTTTTGAGTGTATCCTGATCCTCTAAACTTATATTGGGAAGTTTAGTCCTATGGCTTCTAATCAACACTTTGTTTCCGTCACGCAGATTAAGCTTTCTTTGCGGGTTTTGAACCACTGCTCCTGTTCAGACTCTAACTTGGGTGGCTTCCAAGGCAAATTTGTCCATTGTGCTTGCTTGAGAGTTTGCAGAAATGTCAAGCCAAGGATCTGGTATTACATAGAGTATAAGAAAACGAAATTACTTGTCATTATTAACATATTGCCATACATAACAACTCATGGTTTACAAACAAATGTAGGATGGGCTCATTAACTACCCAAACCAAACAATCCAAACTTTTATAGCTGCTTTACATATCATTTCCTTTCAGCCCAGTAGCTGTCCTAAAAATCACTTGGTTTGTGTGAGTGTTGATGTGTGCATAAAAATTGATCGTTGAAACCAAAGCATGAAATTCTTACCAGCATCATGGTTCTTTTTCTGATGATACAGACAGTACGAAAAGCAGAAGTTCTCTGCTCCTATTTAATTTTAATTATGCATTTAGTCCAAATACACTGACTTTTATGACCCTAAATGGTACCTCCCAAAAGTGAGTGTTTCTGTAACAATTAAGGGATATTAATCCAAGCAATAGGTGGTTGGTCTTCAACATCATCTCTGAACGTCCTGTTGGATGCTTGATTGGACTGAGATGAAATGTCCTTTTACAAAAATCTGTAGACTCTCAGCTCAAAAGAAAAAAAAAAAAAATCAAAAACACCCCATAAACCAGACTACTTCACATTCCTGTGTAGCCTTGCTCAGCCTACTTAAATCCTGATGGGACATTTCAACAGGCCAAGTGCTGGGACTTTTTCCATTACATTCTTACTCCTGAGTTGGAAGTAGAATTGCCAAAAGCTGACACCTTTAATTATTTTAAATTCTGATTTTTAAAAATACCCTTAGCACTAGAGTTAAGTTTCCTGGGAAAATCAGGCAAAAAGGCAAGCAAACGTTGGAAATCAAGCAGTGTGTGATTTTCCTATTCAGGTGGTATGTAGATTTTAAACAAAAACAATAGGTTACTGAATTCAGAGAACCCCCTTTAAATTATTCAGCTTGGCTTCTAACATTCAGTTGTGTCACAAATAAAACCAGTGCACATATCAGACAATTAAGAGTTTCAATACTTATTTTATCTCCTATTAGTAAATCTCTTACCTTCAGAATCCAAAGCCTGAATTTTTAGCTCCAGTGGTGAATCTTCAAGATAGAGTTCTCTTGTTGTGGACACAATCTGGATGCCATGAATTGTATCAACTATAGCATCACAGCGAAGCACTTGTCCAGTCACTTGAAGAGACGTCAGAAAGGGCACATGAAATCAGCAACACTGCACGTGCTCTCAAGAGCACCAACAAGACAAAACGCATCTCAAATTTAGCCAATGACACAAGACACTGAAGGAACTGAAACTAGGTCATGACCTTGACTAAGAAACTCTTGGTCAAATGCTGATTGGCGGAGAAGCAACCAAGAAAAGCAGTTCCCTTCCTCACTGAACTTCAGAATAAATCTTAAAAAAAATTGTGATTTTCATCTATATTAACAGACATTTTCTCTGACTACACGGTTTAGTGGTGGTTTTCGCAGTGTTAGGTTGATGGTTGGACTTGATGATCTCAAAGGTCTCTTCCAACCTAGGTGATTCTATGATTCTACATATTAAGAGTTTCTACAGTGCAACTGTCAGACATGGCTCATGTCCTAAAGAACTTAATGACTTTTACCCACAGACGATAAACCCCTATATACTTCTTCATTTAGTGACTGCAAGACATTTAATTGACCATCTGGTTCTGCCTCCCTGTCATAACAAAAACTAACCTGGTATATTGTACGACAGACACAAAGGCAATTTCCAGCTTTCTAAATGCAAAACATCTGAATTTGCATTATATAAAAAGTATGTGTTGAAAATTATTTTCAGCCACCACTCCGCCCCCCCCTTTTTTTTTTTAAAGAATTACGCATTTTCCTGGATATATCACTAATATAATTAACACTTATTTGAGGACTTTAACAAACAGAACTTAAAAACTATGCCCATGGAAAGTCTAAAATGACTATACATATGAATGGAAATGTCTTGTTTTATGCACTTTTAAATCTCTACACTGTTTCTGGAGGATGCCCATAAACAAGTAGTGGTGTGCTTACAAAAGTTAAAACTTACTTATATCTTCAGCAAAGATGATACTTGTCAGACGTGTGGGCTGCGAGGACCGTGCCTGGACAACAGCTTTCTGTGAACACTGGCGCTCATCCTGATCTGCCAGCTCTATGCTCGCAACCTCTGGCCTGGTGGAGGACCTACAACATTATTTGGTTGTGTTAGCAGGATTTAAGTTACTGGTAGACAGCCTTTGGCCTGACTAGTTATTAGCTTAGAGGTGTGGAACAAGCAAAACCACACAGAGAATAGTGAAGTAGAAGGTAAAATAATTTTAGCTAAAGCCCCATTTGCACTTGTAATTGCATTTTCAACACAAGTTTGAAACAAAGTTCTGAAAATATTTGAAGTTTTCCTTGATGAGAGAACATCACAGTTATGTATGTTTGCTATGGCAGAGGCCCTCAACAAGTAAAAACCAACATTTTTTAATCAAGAAATTAAAAAAAAATTATTTAGTCTGTTTAGATGAAGTATGTAAACTGTGTAAACCATGCAATGTTGTATCTTTGGTGAAAGATTTGATGAACATGGAGTTTTAACCTAAAAATTGATGCATCTATTACTTCCTGCTCTGATTCGCATGGCTTTTCTAAATACAAATGTTCCAGGAATGAGCTTGTGGGAAGCTCACCGTGGACATGGAGCCCAGTTCTCACTTCCTGTGTGCCAAAAATGTCAAGATGGGGGGGAAAAAAGACGTTTAAAAGTTATTAAAAACAAAGCCTCTTGAAATTCTATTTGAGATAGTAGCAATATACATCTGAGGCCTGAATGTAGAGTGCTCAAAGCAATTAAAATACTCAAGCAGGTCATACCTCTTGTTAAATAGTTAAAGAACATCACCCCTCCAAACCTGGATGAGCTGCTGACTCAGCGTTTTGGAGAACTGGGTGGCGGCTGCTCTACACAACACCTCGCTCGGGCTACACCTGCAGGAGTTACTGCAGAGTAAGCAGAAAGGCAGCCCGCTTGGACTCCAGCTCAGGGCCCAGCACCCTGCTTAAGCCACTAATGAATTAAGCGCCCAAAAGAGCCATCGCTGTTTGCTCAGGGATCCCGAGTCAGATCTCTTTCACAAGGGTCCTTTGAAGGATTAAAACAATGAAAAAAAGCACTGATGACAAAGCTGTTCAGGAATTGCTTCTCCCAAATGATGACAGCCATTCTGATGAAAAAATTGCATTAATCTGGTAAACCAGGCACTAGATCCTCACCTGGTAAAGATGGTGAAGCTGAATTGATTTAGACTTTTCTTCTGGAGGATTTCCAAAAACGTCTACCTGTAATCCATGGGAAATATCTTCTAACTCAGCAAGGAGCTGAAGGGGAGTTTCAAACTAACAGCAATATCCTACATGCTCTTCTCCCCAGATGTAGGTCTTACCTAGTTTTATTACTGGCAGAACCAACCAATCCAAAACAGTGAAGAACAAAATTTCTTGTTAATTTAAATTGTAACCATTTCAAAAAATAACATATCCCAATATGTTCAGTTATCTTAGAGTTAACTGTTGCAGTCCAGGTGAACATGGACCAGCCTGGCTGTAGTCACAGGAATAAAATTGCAAATCTTGTTTTCAACCTTAAGCAATGAAAAGCACAATTCTGAAGACAAATCCAGTTGTGGAAGACACCAAGATCCCTTTGGTTTGAAGCGGTCGGTAAGAGAATGAACGCTGCATTTCTCACAGAAACTTCACATGAAACAAAAATACGTTTACATCAGCTCTCTGGTCTGGATTTTATCATACTATACTGTCCAAACAACAAGGCCCCAAAGGCTTGTAATCCAAGGGCACAAAACCCCAGTCAGAACATTTTTAATCGTGCATGCTAATGGCGGTGTACAGGTTCATTACACGCTGCATAGCAGTATGATATTTTTGTCTTGGGCAAAATTCATCAATTCAACGAATTATGAATTCATAATATTGGTGTGCTTCCAACAATATTTTGCTTACACAAAGACTAGTTTTAAAGGATTTTGAAACAACAGTAGCAACTGCTTACCCAGAAATTTCAGAGTATTTTATCTGATCAGGGAAAAAACAACCCCTTGCAATGAACAATTTAAACACCAATTAGAAGCTTAAACCTGAGAATTTTTATATTCTAGATACCTAGACATATTTTTTATATATACTAGGGTTTATACTGTTTCAAAAATAACATGATTTATTTTCTGTATCTGTAGTGCATTTACTTCGCTATACAGAGATTAATTTAAGAGTAAACAATTAGTTATTTTCCTGTTATTCTGTAGCTTCTTAGGCAACCATGAAACAGTTCTCCAACATTTAGCAAGTTTCTTTAAACAATGTTAGTATTCACAACCAGTAAGGCTTTCTCTGTCCTTGACTGGTAGGTTTTTTAAACTGAGCATACAGATCTGACTCAATATGCATGCAGGCATTTTTAAACAAGCATTATATGTATGGAATTGACTTCTACTTTTCTAATGTAGTTCTTTACATTGCTTAATATTCTCTGCCATTGGATTTTTTTTTCTTTAATTAATGTGAGAGTTTTTGTGCTCTTACAGTCTGAAACTGATCGTGTTTACAACACAACAGGGGTTTCACTGTGTTTTGTATTTGTTCTTTTAATATATGGTTAGGTATTGTAACACATAACCACTACAGTTTGCACTAATAGCAGTGTTGTGAAACTAATCTAATTAGAGGATATTTTTCAGTCTAGAAAAAGAAGGTAACAAAGATAAACTAAAAGTCTGCATTAAATTTTAGCTGTAAACTTATGTACACGCCACAATTATAAAGGAACTTTAAGCTTTTACAGCTAAATGCTGGTTAACTCTTAGTTATCACTGGAGTAGAGAACCTGAGATTAGATACTATTTGGCCTCAGACGGTAGTTTAACATAGGAGGTAGAATATCAGCTGAACTTCTTACTTTTTGAAATACAAATATATTTTTAGTTTTATTACCGAGAAGATGTCTGCTATTTTAGCCAATTACCTGTACTGGGCAGGTGAAGTAGGGCCTTTCAGAGCCTTGGTTTACTATTGCGATTTATATTAAAAAACAATCTGCATGACTATTGTTTTTTACACCGTAACTTATGAAATACTTGATGACCCCTCGATATCATTCGGCAATATCAAAAACATGTTCTGTTTACAGCTACATTCGATTCAGGGTCAAGTACAGAAAGGATAAGGCACTGATCAAATAGGCTGTATATTACAGTGGCATTACTCTGCTGTCACACACACAGGGATCACTACTGTGTCCTAGATGGACAAGAAGAAGAAAATTCTGCTTTGAAATTACACCAAAGACTGCAATTTATATAATCTTCCAATTACAGCAGATCTTCAGCAGCACATCAGCATGCGATATGAGAGCTAGGCTTGTCAGAGGTCAAAATTAGATCCTGAGAAGCAAGCAATGGGAAGCATTTCTGGCAGTAGCTCTCAATCACATACCAGTGTCTGTAGGAAAGAGCAAGGCAGGGGAGGAAGCACTTAGAAAGGAGAGCGAAGAGGTGAGGAAGAAAAGCTAACAAAAGTCCCAATATTTATTTCCCTCAGAATAAAATCCTACTTGCAGAAGGATTAATGACACTTACAATAAAGACTGCCAGTCCTCTTGCTGATTTCCATCTCTTTCATAATTTTCACTCCCCCAGACACAGAATTGTGTGCCAAGAGTGTTACTTACAGATCTATCAAACCTATGCCTGCATTTTTTTTTTAATCAACTGTGAATACTACAAGGATTATACTTAATTTACTGATCAGCTGGTTTAAAGATCAGGCAACTATTATTCTTTCCTTCACTCTAGCAATACTTTGTTGATTCTTACTGCTTCAGCATTTTATATTGCTTGTCAGCTCTTCAGACTAAACTCAACTGACTAAATTAGCAAAAATTCACCTTTGTGGAGATGCACCATGACTGGCAGTTGAGCTAATCTTTCAGAATTTATATCAGGCATGTGGGCAGATACATAGTCAGAGGGAAACTGGATGGTAAAGTTTTTCAGGAGTCTAGTAAGACTGGATTGACCGATATATTAGGTACCTTATTTCTAGTCACTCTTGGGACTAACACTGTTGACATACAAAAATGAAAAGAAAGACATGAGCCAGAAGAGCATCCAGGAAACTGTAGCTCTATGATGAAAAATAGATTCCCAGAGAACCAAGGATATGGGAACTGAATCCATTCCAAAGAAAACACAGAGGGAGCCTGGCAGATTTCCCTCAACTCTTAAGGATTTTTAAAAACACAGTGCCAGATTATCTCTCTATTGTTCACTCAATCCTCTCCTATGATGTTTCTTATTGTACCAGGAAAACAAAACGCAGCAAAAAAATCCTCCATCCAGTTCTGCTTTAAAAGCAAATGGAAACATCACACGTGACAGAATGAGCCACGGATGAAGCTTTTGCTCATGGGATTTTATGATGGTCATCAGCTGGCATGCCCACTAACTTCAAAGGAAGCAGAGTTAAGCCAGGGACGATTGCTCTCAAAATCCAACCCAGATGCCCAACAGTAACTTGGATATTTTGTCAAATCAACTGGTGGCCAAAAGTACTTTACTCTAAGTGCTTATCTTTGTACCTTTCCTAGCCACATGAAGGAAAACGGCATGCCACACTAGTGATAGTCATCTTCCAACTAAGAAAAGGAAATAAATAAAGGTTGGTCTACACAAGTTGTTCTGAAATTTGCTCAGCCCGATTTCAAATTAGAAAATAATACTAAAAAATGGCAGTTTACTTCCAAAACACAAGTGTTGCATTTTGCTTTATTTCAAATTATCCACTCTGTTAAACCTTCTCACATGTAGGCACCATTAAAGCTTCAATTACTAAGGTGAGACCCATACCCAAAGACAGCAAAAGTCTTAAAATATTTCATGGGTGTTCAGCAATGAAAGCTGCCCAAAAACAACAGTCCCTTCTCTTTCTGTTCTCCTTCCCAGGCAGGTTATGCTCAGATTCAGAAAAAGTTTTTTCAACAGTAAACCTGCCCTGCGGGTTGACATATCAGCTAAGAGAAAAAAATATGACTATTTCTTCTGCCTCTTCAACTCTGGACGAACATCTATGCCGCAGCCTCACACTACCTGCTCTGGTTGTAAGCCAACATACTCAGGTAGCACAGACCTGAGCCACGGTAGCACAGCCCGTCTCACTTTACCGACAAGGATACCTCAATCCAATTCCGAGCTTGTTCTGATGTCTACAAGAGCTTGAAGCCATGCTGGGAAAGCCACAGTGCAACCAGCCTACCCAGCAGTCAGCAGCGTAGGCACCTCCCAGAGAGAGGGAGAACATTTTGCTGCCTGCTATAATGGCCTTGTATGTAGGAAATGCAGAGTAGGTGAGAACCAAAGAAAGGGGTAAGGATAGGAGGGGATAACAATCATTATTTAAGATGTCACTTCATAATATGTAAATTAACAGTCAGTATCTCACACAAGACATTTTTCAGTGACAGTCAAAGACAAGGCTTTTTAGACCCATGGTAAAACAGGTAATCCAGGAAGCAACAACAACAACAAAACCCGCAGATTATCAGAGATGAGATTGTCAGTCTTACAGCAAAGTAACAGACCTCAATCAGCAACACTCTATTTAACATACATTTTTAAAACACATAAGCCACCACATAGATCCCATGGACTGATAAGACAAATTCAGAAACATAACAAGATAAGGAGCTAGAAAACAAGCTTTGCCAGCTAACTACTGCAACAGCAGCGCTGTATATAGGTTTTGGGTTCTCTGGAAGTACCTGTGCATTACACAGCTCAAACACCACTCGGCCACTGTATCTCTCACGCCAGCACTCTGCCACCTGCTCTTCTCCAGTGGCAATTAGCTTTATGGAACCTTGTCAGCGAGGGCTTCAGTAGCACACAGAAACAGCGAGGGCTTCAGTAGCACACAGAAACCTTTTTATTTAAGGTGGCAATAAACTCTCCTTCATTATATTTGCAACAAACAACATTGTACAGGGCCATTATCACCTTTGAACACTTTCCCATAGCTGTAACCTTTCCATAGTGAAACCTCTGATTTCAATGGTCAATGGGTCAAATTCAGTTGTATTTCTCAAAGCTAACTCCTGAAGCTTAAACTGTCCACCAGTTCTCACCACGTATCTCAATTCTACAAGACATGAAATAATGTTACAGACATGTAAGCATATTTATACGCTACAGATAATTTCTGCTATAAATATCCTGCACCATGCTGTATACCTTGGGGGAAAATGTTTTTTTGTTTTGTGTGTTCCCCCCCCTTCCGCCCCCCCCAAATGTTATTATGGTAAGGCAGATTTCAAGGAGAGAATTCTGTTTGTGAATGCTTTCATTCTTCCAGGTGTAATTTCTGGATTAAGGTAATTAAAAGATAAATACAGATGTAATTTAAATGCTAAATATAGCTGCACAGACTGTGTTTTATCCCTGAAGACAGTACCATGTACAATATTTACAGATGGGAACACGGTATGCTTTGAAAACAAAGCTTTTACCAAAAAATAATTTTAACATAAAGGCAACACAAACTCCAGAAGGCATGAGCATCTTGAAAATCAGAAAATACTTTAAAGCCATGCTTGTAACTTCATCATTGCTCCCAATCTGCTGGGATGATGATAAAATCTGACCTTTTCCCTTTGAATCACTGGAATTCTCAGGCACCACTACAATCACTTCAAAAATCTCCTGCTTTCAGAGGTAAACTTGAAGTCCCAAAGGGAAACTGGAAAGAAATAAGGTCACAGCATGCTGATCTTTCACGAAATTGGACACTCGGGTATGAATTCTGAATGTTTGAGGTGAGTAATGCAGTCCTTCAAATACTCAAAGGATGTCTTTTGAAGACAGATGCTGCTGTAAAATGAGAATAGCTTTCATATGCTACCTCTAACCTCGCAATCACCTATATTACACAACCTCAGTCCCCTCTTCAGACACAAAGCGCCGGAATCTTACTATTTCCATTCCAAATCCCTGCTTTCGTGGATGCAAGCCCACCCATCATTTTATAAAACCTGGGTGAGGAATAGTCACTACTTCTGAAGTCATCACATTTGGTACTTCCTAACTTCTTCAGTTTAAGGGCCACCTCCCGGTAATAGCTATTACTGACATCTTTAACAGCAAAGTACAGGAAACTTGTCAGCAAGTAGCTGTGGAGTTGCCTGCCCCTCCAAAGTACACAGCTTTCTAATCACCTACAGTTCAAGGCCTGCAGGGGCAAGGATGTTGAGGGAAAGAGCCCTGCAGACACAATCTTGCAAACATGGTCTAAGACTGCGACGAGCATTACTGCTTCTGCTCAGTCACACACACACACAGCTACTGCTTCCTTCTGATGGTTTTGTAAGCACACGTTGAGTTTTACCACCCACATCCTGCCAGTCCCTGCAAAGCAGAAGTGAATAAATACAATTTTACAACCCCAGTACAGAAAATGACGACACACTCTATATGAAGTTGGTATAGCTTCCTTAATTCTGAACCAAAATTAATCTCTGAAGGGCAGACAGAGGAAGAAGATGGAAAAGCTGGTTAAAGTGTATCTGCATGAAGGATGCAACCCATTGCTGGCAACTGGCACCAATACACATGCTCTAAAGTGCCTACAAATAACCCTCCTTAGAGATACATACGTGGACCAAATCTGATATTTCCCCAGAGTACAACCTTACATATTTTAATCCGTAGATCTCAGTGAGACTTACAAAGGTCTATGTACTTCTGACAGTTGGACAGCACCTGGCGCATGCAGGAATGGCTGCAGCTAGCCCAGCATCACCTAGCAGTTCGCTGGCAAAACAGGAAAGACAGTCTACACCGCCTAGATTTTACTAGTGCTTTGATGAGTTTGGTTCTTACCTTCATAGAATGTACTTTACCACACCAACCAAAACCTTTTAAAGACTCAGCTGCCTTTAAAGATTACAGTAAGGAAAAAGAAAAAACCCATACTTGCGAGATTTTCACTAAAACAGCCCATATAAAAATTAAAGTACACAACCACATGCAGCTCATTAGTAATTTCAGTCAACTTTTGGAGAAACTCTGATTACTGCTCTTGTGCGCAAACACCCTCAAATGCCTCAAGTTGTCACAGATCAAAGGCTTGTAACCAGCCCAGGGATAAGAAGCGTAGGACCACCAGGTAAAGAAACCAATACAGAGGGAAAACATAGCCCTAGAAGATGTATTTCAGTAACTGTCAGTCACAATATAACAACACAATATAACAAACCCCACACACTACCCACATCCATCTGGCACGTATGGAAGTATCCTAAACATATCTTGACTGCCACATTTTTTTCAGGTGGGTACCTCCTGCTCATTACTGATCCAAATTACAAGTCTGGTATGCTCAAGGAAGGATGAGGATTTGGTAACACTTGTTTAACACGAAGACTGCGACAGTTTCTGAATCTGCACACTGCATGGTACTCGCCTTTAGCCCCCAGTGCTCAACACAACCCAGACCTGCCTCATGGCAGCCTGGCCCGCAGGCCTCCCAACGGGGGCTCCCAGCCAGAAGAATATCCCATGTACTCAGCACTGAGGCCTCCAAAGGAAACTCAGGAAAGACAGAATCTTTTAAAACTTGACTTCGTCTTCTCCAGGTGATGTGCTCAGGGTGTTAGAGCAGTACCTCAGCTAAGTGCTGCGACTCAATCCCTCCTTCTTTACGCCCATACC
This sequence comes from Burhinus bistriatus, assembly GCA_013397275.1. Lineage (NCBI taxonomy): Eukaryota > Metazoa > Chordata > Aves > Charadriiformes > Burhinidae > Burhinus > Burhinus bistriatus. The sequence goes on from VYXH01008836.1 coordinate 133,630, forward strand.
CCAAACCCAAGGCCATCAGTCCTTCATAAACGACCATCGTGAAGGAAGAGGTACTTCTACATCACCAGCAGAAGCCTGAGCCCCCGGTGCTGCCCCCACACGCATGGGGCTGTGGGGCAAGCATGTCCAGGGTGGCCCTGAGGGTGCACGGGGTGGCACTGTGGGTGTCCAGGGTGGCCATGAGGGTGTGTGAGATGACACTGTGGGTATCCAGGGCGGCAGGGTGAGCACATTGGGCATGTGTGGAGACAGGGTTGGCATTTGTGGAGTATGTGGGAAGGCAAGGTGGGCGTGCATGGAGTACATGGGGTGGCAGAGCGGGCACACATGGGGTGTGAGGCGCATACAGGGCACCCAGCCGTGCGGGAAGCTCCCCCACAGCAGGGACCTTCCCCACAGAGCCTTTTCAGCCCCGGCCTCCAGCTAGAACCTCCTCTCCAGCGGGTTCCAGAAAAAAAAAACACCCTGCGATGGTTTGTAAAGCCCAGCTTTTCCCCTCAGGGATTATCTCCATTTCTGCCCCCCACACTGCTGGGCCACCCCAAAAACCTCCCGAAGTACCGTGAAACCTGCGAGGGGAGGCCTGGCGCTGCTGGGGACCGGCTCCGGAGGGGAAGGGGGGCGGGAGAGACAAGGCCCCGCCGAGCCGCGTTTTCCCGCCGCGGGCT
>VYXH01008836.1:143563-156670 GCA_013397275.1 Burhinus bistriatus
TTTTTAATTGGTTTGGTTTATCCTTAAATAGCCTGTTTTTTCACAAGTCCCATAAAGGTCTGTGGAAATTGCAGGTGCTTGTACTTGCAGAGCTTTGGGTGGGTGGCTGGTTGGTTTGGTTTTTTTCCTTCAGATTAGGGATAAATCACAAGTCATCCTGATTTTTCACTGTCAACACTGTTGTTCTTATGTAGAAAATTTAAGTCATTAGACTGTCAGTTTTCAGTTCAGTACAAGGTTAATATTAGTATGTCCCAAGGATCTGTACTGTAGTTAGTATTTAATACATTCATTAATTATCCAGAAAGGCAGAAATGAGGGGTATGACAAAAAAATGAAGTCAGCAGGATTTGCAGATGACAAAATTATTTAGGTCTTTGTAAGGTCTTTGTAAGAGAAGGCTGTGATGAACGTCATGGAAACAGAACTAGACAAATTGGCAGCATAATGGTTGCTGAAATTCAGACATGAACAAATGCAGGGTAGAGCACATTAGACTGAAAAATCTGAACCGCCTGGGCACATGGCCCTGTTCTAACTTATTGCTAACTGCTAACTGCTAAAAGAGCACCCAGTACAATTAAAACCTCTTCACAATGCCCAGGAGCGGTCCAAATCTAAGTAAGGTGTTGTAATACAAAAAATAGCACAGAAAAGACTGAAAATACAGTGGAAAAATATTAGTTCCAGTTTTACTTTGAACTTTACAGTAAGCTAGGGTCATTCCATCTCACATGAGGTATGATAGCAGAGTGCTGTGTCTCTAATAATTCCTAAATCCATCTTCAAGTCTATTTTGTTTCTGACACAAGAAGCTTGGAAGCCCATTGTTATACCACATGCTGGGTTGTGTAGGAATCTGTGAAGACAGTTTGCTTCCCTTTGCTTTTAATTATCAAACTCAGTGCCATTTGGTGATATTCTCTTGAATGTACTTCTGTCGATTTATCAAGAGATCTGCTCTCTACAAGATGTCATCAGTCTACTTTTATTCGTTTATGATTACCCTGAGCACATCAACATCAATCTTCCATTTTATTTCTCCCAACTAGCTCGCACCTTGATGACACCGTTTATTATGTTCTTTATAAATGTTTCCTCTTGGGATCCTGGAGACACATTTGTATTCTCTTCCCACCTCCCACCCCCCATTTGCTTTTCTTACTGGTTTTGGCTCTTTTTGAGTAAGTTCTCACCATCTCAGATCAGTTCTATGCATAACACGCATACTAATAGGGGGATAAAGAGAGAGGAAGATCGACTTCTAAGTTCATTAGCATTACACACACTGAGGTTAGAGCCAAGGTTAGCTACACTATAAGCAACAGTAATCCTACAAGACTAAATAGTTAGATGAACTCTGCTCCAGTGTGAAATTGCAATTTTTAACTTTTTCTCCAGTGGAACTGCCAAACAGTCCTTTGTAGCTGTGGTGGTAACCCAGAACTGAAACCACACAAGGGTGTTTGTCAACAGGCTTTCATGCAATTTGAAAATTTTGGCTCATTTTAGTAACAGTAGACCAACATTGTTCTTACTTTTTTCAGGTAAAAGGTTTGCAACAAGTTGCATGAAACACATGAATAAAATTAGAAGAATCTCCATATAGCCCAATATTGGCTTATTTACAATCACGGAGTTCTACTTAAAATTGGTAAGATTCTTTAAGCATTTCAGATAAGATCCCCCAAAAGTGCCATGCTGTTTTATATAATAGGTATCTGACATAATTCATAGAAAGAGGAAAAAAGGATTTAAAGGAACTCTGCAGCATGTAGTTTCTCTTTGTGAATTATGCTCCCCATGTTTTTATGCAATAGCATAAATTAGTTACAAGGATGCCAGTTTTTGCTCTGTGTTTATCAAATGAAATTACCCAGAGGTTCCCAGTAGTATGTTGTATGAAGGCCTACTTTTTTAGAAATACTTAGGTTGATGAAAAATTAATTTTTCACTTATTAGTTCTCATTTCACAAACAGAATCTTCTTTGTTCATAACTGACTGTTGTAACAGCTTTGAGTCTTTGATTATTACCAATTATTTAAATAAAGATTTGTTATTATTTGAAAATTTGAGTCTTTGGCTCTAAGTAATTAATAGGAAAAGATGAAGGAAAAAAGGTAGTGAATTATTCACTAACATTTGGCTTAACTACAATCAAATGACCCTTTCAAATTGAGAAGCACTTGGTGAAAAGCAGAAGACAACTGAGATTTTTCTGTATAAATCATGAATAGCCCTTATTTTTAAATTGAAACCCCAAATTTAATAAAACAAAAAATACCCTACACTATCTATTCTGTAGCTTTGTAATATGATGTACTTCGTTTTCGTGAGTTCAGAACACGTTCTGTTTGACCTTCGTGGAGCTTTCTTTCAGATCTGATCTTGCAACTGCTTAGCTTTAGGGACTGTAATTCTATTCCACTAAAAAAAATGATGCTGAAAGCTCCATAAAGACTTTTTCATTCCAACTTATGCTTGATTTTGGTCTTGCAATGAACTAAACAGATGAGCTGTATTGCAGGACTATGTGTGTGTGCAAGTACTATATTTGCAAAAAACATCATTTGCTTCAGAATTCAAATATTAAGCAATATCTCAGTCATTTAACTATGCTCTTTTCTTAATCCTAGATCTTCTTGTAAAGGACATAATTAAATTATAAACAATTCAGTAGAGCACAAGATGCTTCTTCAGTGCAAAAACTATCTGTAAAGGATCTAAATATTTTATTGACTTTCTAAATTCTTTTAAATAATTGCATCATTATAATTACAGGTGCTCCACCCCTCAGCAGATTTATGCATGTACTTACCCTTGTATACTGCCTGTCCTCTGAATTGTTATATTTAAATTACATCTTTTGCTATAAATTGATCCAGATTTGTGAGATGAATGTATCTGAAGTGGATATATGGCCTGGAGTTCACGTTTGCTTGCATTTTGCAATTAGTGTCCAGAATCCTGCTATAGGCTCTACATTCCTTTCCACTGGCACTGGGTTGGTGCGGGTAGAGACCAAAGTTCAACTTTGATGACTTAGAGGCCAAGCAAGATATGTTTTTAACCAGATAAACCTACTTTTCTTTCAGAGGGGACTGTAATGAATTGCCAAGCAGAAAACAGATGTTTTTTAATGTTTTCTCTATTTAAATGAAAAATTTTTAAAAAGTCTGTCTTTTAACGCATTAGAGAGAGTTGGAGAGAACACATCATTCCCAAAACAGAGCTTATCTGCCCTGCAAGCCAGGGCTTCTAGTTCAGGCTAGTGACCTGAATTCATACCTGGCTATTGATTATATCCGATTATGTACTTACATACATTGTGTGTTTGTATTTTGCTGCAGTTCATCATTTACTCTTCATCTGTGCTGCATTTTTGCCTGATAACAGAGCAAATCCTCAGCGCACTAGCCTGCATTGATAATGAACGAATAATGTTAATTACATTTTAGCTATGGTATTACACACTTGGCTTAGTAATGCAGTTGAAATAGAGATACTTTGCAAACTGCTGAAGTTTAGCTTTTTGTGAAGTGTAAGTATTTGCTTTTTGATTAACAAACCAACAGCTTATACATTCAATACTGAAAAACAGAAGGTGCCCAAAGTTTTGTGTTTACATGGAACTATCCTTCACCCCTTTTCCTCCTTCCCTTTCTTCCAGCTATCCCTTGTGTCCTGGTTTATATAAAGGGCAGACAAATGCGATTGTCTAATAATTAACAAAGTGGGTAAATTCAGTGGCCCAAGGCAGACACCAGGAAGGAGGAACAGTCTCTGGAGAGGTCAAATTAGTGTGTATGTTGCCAAAAGTAGAAAGGGATAAACAGTATCTATCCTTGACTACATCACTGCTAGTCAATCAGCTCTGTACAAGTATTTCAGAAAGAGGGAAAGATGAAGCATAGTGAAACCCAAAGCATATTGCACTGCCAGGAGACAGCATCAGTCTGTGTCAATATTATGTGTAGCTGATTTAAAACCCAGCCAGAAAAACTCATAATCTTTTTCTGGAGTTAGGTATTTACTAGGGAGTTTGTTTCTAGTTATCCGTAACTTGACATATCTGTCAGCTCACCTCGAGTCCAAAATATGCTATGAGGTTTTGTGGTCTTCTCAGAAGGACACTGGCATCATACCAAACGAATGGAGAATTTACAGGGAAATAAAAGTAATCTGTAATGACTGATCTCCTGCCTCTAGCCTTCAGCTTAAACACATTTGAAAGTATGGAGAAGGTGCCTCCCCAAAGGCTTAGTTGTCTTGACAATTTAAACAAATAGAACATACTGGAACTGTTCAGATGGGCTTATATGGAAGGCAGCTTCCAATCTGAGTTAGTTTTGCACTATGGTGAGGGGAATATTGGGTTTTATAAGGAAGGTAATCCATTCAGGGAAAAAAAAAACACTATTCAGTTTTGCTTTCTTTTTTAACAAATGCCACTGTTGAATCATGCAAATATTCAAATAAACCAATAACAGCTTGCCAGAAGACAGGCTGTTACAAAACATACAGACAAGTTCAAATAAAAATATGCTAAAAATTATAAAAAAAAAGAAGAACACTGAAAAGTTAGGAAATACCAGAATAAGATTACTTGGGCAAACTTAATATGCCTCTTTTTTTGCATCTAAGATTTTGTAATCTTTAGTTACCTGTTCAGACAGTGCTGGTACATAGACAGGGACCTTTCAGAAGAAGCCCTATGCTACTCAAGGGCACAGAAAGGATGATACATTGCTATTGTGTTTTCTGCTCATTATTCAAGCATATGCTCTGAAGCCTTATCTAATGCACATGATTCAAACCATGCTATGGAGAAGAGTAATTAATTTCCTTTTCTGTCACATCTACCCATCCAAAAGCCACAACTAGAGAACAAATCTCAACATTTCTGCAAGCCAGAAAAGTTGTATTTGTCATAATTACAGGAGTAGTGGTATTAATAATACTAAATACACTGGTGAACAGCTGAGCCACAGATGCACAACTCGCAAGTAATGACTCATTCAAAATGCCCTGGTTTAGGGGCATACTCAAGAATTTCTGAAATTGATACATTCAGATTTTACTTTTGTTAATTTTATGTATAAAGAAGTCTGTAATGCCAGCTACAGAGTGCCAACTTGAGGCACCCCCTAAACAACACATTATTAGTGAGCACCTGTGCAAAGCTTTGGCCCTAATTATTAAGAACTCAGTTTCAGAGGCAAGGTTGATGCTGCACTCAGATGGGGAGAGCCCAGAAAGAATAAACTTTATTGCATATTTTGCTTCACCATACTCTGCCACAACAGTTTTTTCCATAGCTGTGAAGTTGCAAACTCCTGGGGGCTCTGCTAAGTCCCAGTTAGGAGATTCCCTCCTAGTAGCCACATAACCCAAGAATGCATAGATTTTACAAAGATAAATAATTTTAACTGAAGCACTGAGAAAGACCAGGCTGATCCAGCAGAAGTTACTCACCTTGAAGAACAAAAAAACCAAACCAGTTAAACTTGAGGGAGCAGCAAATACTCTCCTGAGTCTCACTGATTAGAGAGAAGGACTAAGTAGGAAGAAGAACTGGAAGCCTGCAACACACAGCAGTTAGGGAGCTGGATTGCCTCACCCGTTGTTTTGGTGTTTTTTTTCAAGCTTTTCTGGCAGTGAGGGAAATAAGAAAAGTCTTCACCCCCTGCTGCTGCTTTAAATCACCACACACCCCAAATCAAGATGATATAAGCTGCAATTAATGCAGCTCTAATACAAGAATTGGTGTAATCACAGTAGCTAAATGAGAAGGGTGCTAATTGCTGGTCATTGACATACTTCAACTGATGAGCAGTCTATTAGCCTTAGAAATGAGGGAGGTTTATTACTATCACGTTGTGTGATCAGCATGTCTTTGTCAAAATAACTTCCTGTGGAATAAAAATAAGAAATGAGCTGCTCCTTACACATTAAGAGGAGTTTTGCTGAGATAGCTGAAAAACGTGTTTTTGTTTTGCTCTGATTATAAGTGTTAGTCAGATGGAAGATGGTGAAGAAAACACAAGGGGCTCATCTTTTTCTGAAACTCTTCCTCTGTGAGACATTATGAAGAATCCCTGGCTTTGATACTTTCTAAAAAGCAAGTATTTCTTAAACTGGCATTACATCAGGGTGCACAGTATCTATCTGTGTTCCCATACTACTTTTATTATCTTTTTATATACAAATGTATGCATATATCTCTGTTATGGTTCTTCACCAGTAGGAATTTTTATTGCAGTACAACTAAGAAATATTCTTTTGTTCTACAGAAAATAAATATGCATCATGTCCCAGATGTGGGAGTGTGATGCAGCAGTATTTGCCACAACTAATTTTGGGTAGATGCTGGCTGACAGCTGCTCTGGCTGCCCACCAGAGCACCCTAGAGTCGCGCTATAGCCACATAGCGCCAATGCAGACTCTCCTTTGGCACTTTATTTTCTTGCTGGTAGGGTTTGTCTTCACTTCATAGATTTCTGGCTTCCTTAAGGGTTTCCTGGGTACAAAGCAGACCAAGTACTGTTTCAGAGTCCTGTCTACTCCCTCTAATTTCTGTGAGCAGTAAATGCAATTCTGGATCAATAGTAATTAAGTCCATTTTAAAAAACATGTTGCTTAAAGTGACTGAGAAAAGGATTTAAAAATACCACTGGAAAGTTCCTTAGGGAATTTGATCATCATGACTTGAAGGAGCGTTCTTCGCCCTTTAAAAATAAACACCAAATATCCCTAGCACCCCCTCACGTATGCCACTTTTCTTGTGACATGCTTCGTGTAATAGTTCAGTTCTTTCCTTCACTAACCACAGTTGGCTGAATGCAGTGGTGTAGTGTAGCAACACCTTGAAATGCAAGGCAGATAGCAGCCTCACCGACGGGCCTGAGAAGCAGTGAATAAAGACGTAGATAAAGAAGTAGAACTGGATCTCAGCCAGACCATAACAGGGGTTCAAAAGTACACAGCTGTGTGTGGGTGCATGTGAAAAGAGCATAATCAGAACACTGATTGTGCGTGACTGGATGTTTATGTCCTGGAACAGCAGGACATGCTGGATATATGGGAAACAGAAAGAGCAAAGTACACGAACACCCTGTTTGGCTGCATAGTTGAGATCTGTATCTGTAGCTATATAACAGCAGCTCGTGTGAATAAACTTGGATTTAGTACACCACACTGAGTCCGTGTTAATCAGCCCACCACAGTGTAGGGCAATTATCTTGGAAGCTGCGTGGCATTACTCAACTGTGTTTTACCATGTCTGTCTTGTGTTCGTTACATCATCGTCATTCAGCAACTGAAGCATCTGTTCAGTAATGCCAGCCATACTGACCTGGATTGCACTAGCTGCTTGTTTGCTAAAACAAGTGATTCAGAATGTTGACATTAATTCATGATGCCCAATATAGTTTGAGTGGCAATTATCTGATAATTCACCTCTAAGTTGTGCCGTGATATTTGAGAACAAATAAAATTTCCAATCTAGTTATCACAAGACATCCCTATCTAAACGTGTGTACATCTCATGGTGCCGGTGAGGAATTTCATCTGAAGGCCTTTGACTCTGAAGGGGAGTTTCTGAATAGTTCTGAGCTTATCAAACCTACAAAGTCTGGAATAAAGCCAGGTTGTTTAGTAATCGTTTGTATTGTAGTTCCTTCTTGACTGTGCTCAGCTAAATATTGATAATGAAATTCCTTCAGGATATCTCTTGAGGCATTGTTACACTGCAATTTATGAATCTAAAACTAGTACAGAAGTATGAAAATATTGAAAAGGGATAGTGGATTTGGAAATGTTTCAAGTATGTTTTATGTCATGATGATTTTTCCCACAAGCCACACCTTACTTCTTCATTGAACCCCTGACTTCTCTTAGGACAGTAGAAGTGTTCCTAGTCATTGCAATTTGTGCTGCTGGTGGCAGAAAATTTGTGCTCCTGGTTATGCTTTATGTGCCCAGCTTTAACCTGTAACAAAGTAATAGTCAAATATAACTGCCCTATATATTTAAACCAAGTCTCTATATTAACTTACCTTTTTAGAGCAGATTCTTTCAAGGGAACTTCAACTTTCATGCGTATTTGTTTTCCAGCATAAAGCTTGAATGTTCTTACTTATTGTACAGTACCTTTTCTAAAGAATGTTGTAATGCCAAGAAGAGTGTAATGTGTATATAAAGGACATATCAATGATTCTGATTAATCTTTCCTTGTGAGGCTGTTGGACTGGACATTTTAGTCCCTTCCTAGACCTTATTCCAGTGGGAATTCTTCCTTCTATTTATTGATACCTTTAGAAATATTCTGTAAAACTGCATTTCCTTCCCCTACCCTCTACCCCCAATTTGCTTAGGTACCAATACTAATTACTAGGAAATTGTTACAGTTGTTACATTGAAAATTGTAGCAATTGTTACCTTGTTAACAGGAAAGGTGCACAAAGCCATCAGAAACAAAAAGATGTCCCAAAATCTGAGATTTAATCTTTTCCTGGTAGTATAAGGAATAGTGACTTTTAAACATTTTGCCAATGCTTAGTACACTTTTATCACCAGCTGAGTGCCAGATGTCTGAATGTATTTCTATTGAATGTACTTGGAAAATACAGGACAGAAATTTGTGTTTTACTTTACTGCTTTCTTGCGTACTATAAACAGCCCAAATATCACTGATATTGTCAAAGCACTTAAAAATTAGAACAGAGCAAATATCAACTAAACGTGCTCAGCTGAACATGCTGATTATTAGGTGAAAGCAGTTTTTGTGTAGCTGGTTGTTCTTAGGACTGAATGTTATGGAAACTTTACATGTTATACACAACCCTGTTTATTTTGATAGATATTAGAGTACTAGACTTCAGGTTGTCTCTGTAATTGGCAATGAAATTACAAAATTATATACCACACATACATTTATAAATATGCTGTAGGAGAATGGATACAAATTAATTTGGAGACAAATCTACGGTAATAGAGAATGTGTTATTAACTTAATTGTATTTCTCTCCTGTGCTCTGTTTACCCTGTTAAGTAGCTACCTGCACCTCTGAAGGGGTCTGCAAATGAATCACTTCTTTGAGAAATTTTCTTGCTTCGGAAAGCACCTCATTGTACTAAACATCATTTTCTCCATTTTGATAGTGACTTGCAGATGTTTACAGTGTATGCAAGTAAATCAAATCTTACTGCTTCCTTCACTGGTTATTGGCTCAAGTGAATTTGAAAATGCCATTTAAAGTCTGTTTTGGATAAACCCTTGTTGGGATTTCTATAATCTGAAGTCTGTTGCGATAGCCTACATCTCTCATTTTGAAAATTGCATGACACTGAAGGCACAAAGTGGTGGTTAGTGGTATCGTGCTCTATTATTTTAAAAACTGAGGATTTCAGTGCAATGTAATTCAGCAAGGGAGAAGGACTTAGACTAGTAAGAGTGAAGACAAGACTGTGAGGAAAATAATGATATCTTTCAGGAATATTCAGGCCTTGGATTTCCAGCTGCTCTGAGCAACAGCAAGGGAAGAAAACTGTATCAGTTTCTGAGCTGTAAAAAGTGCAGACCTTTTTCTGCTCTGCTGGATTACAGGAATCAATAATTTCACATTTTCTACCCACCGCGGAAGTAAATGCCTGATCTCAGTCATTTTACCACATGGCAGATCTAAGACCTCAGGATCGAAAAGATTAAAGCAGCACAGATTCTCAAAATGTTATTTTCTGATTGAAAAGCACTAATTAAAATTTCTGTAGAAATTGATGTAATGAGTTAGCAGTAAAAATTTTTACAGGAAAAGTCCATCTCAATGTAAATAAAAATCCCATTTCTTAATGTTCCTTTAAAAGTGTTTCATCCCTGATTTTATCTGTAGCACATTTCTTCATGTTAACCTGTTTCAAAAGCCTCAACTCAAAGTAGTTTGACAGCAAACTTGTGATGTGGCTTTTATTTCAGTCCTGCAAGCGTCTTGCCCTTTAAGGAAGGATATGTTGCATCTCACAACTGAAACAAAATGAGCTGATTTGCACACTGCTTTTTTTCCATAGAGGACAGGCTGTCGTGACAAGAGATGGGGGTGAGACCTTGGAGGTAGCTAAGCTGCCTCTGTCCTTAGGAGGAAGATAGCTGCACATGCCGGGCCCGATCAAACCTGTGGTGAGTATTCCAAGTCTTGCATTATTCCAGCTCCAGGCAGTAAATGGAAAGTTTCTAGGAGGTTAAAATCATACTGTAAGTTGCACCAACTCTTAATTTGTCATCATACTGCTTCATCGGTGGGGCAAGTTATCTGAAAGTTACCTCACTCTGATACAGATTATGGATGACTGGATCCATAGCCCCAATTTTCGTAGTATCATGAATTTGCTACCACTGACTTTTGTCTCTAACTTCACTGTTTCTTGATGTGGAAAAACCCTTATCCTATTTCACCATTCATCATGTTTAAGTAATTTCACCATGATGGAACATCAGAACAAGGAAGTAATTTTCTATTCCATGGGAGGCTGAGAAGGTGATGAAGGGCTTTTGCCAAATTCCCTCATTCTACTAAAGAATGAATGTTCAACACATTACTTGAACAGATTTAAACTGGCACAATTACTGGCAGGGCCGACCGGCCAGTCTCTTTCATAGTTTGCTAAAAGTTGGTTTTGCTAGCAATTCAGACTGTGGGACCCACCTTCAAATGGATCCACACAAGTGGATCCCTGAACTTTAAAGAGACCAGTCATACGAACGGCCTGAAAAGAGTTCCCCGGAAGGACAGGGCCATTATCTGAATCAATTCAAAACTGGAGCCCCATTATAAACAAGTATTTCTCTTTGGAAGGAAGTCTGTTCTCCCAGAGGTGCTTTTTGTGATTTTGAACATGAGATGAATGATCTCCTGGATGACAAAGAACATGTTAAACAGTCCAAACCTTGAGAGTTAATAGGTTGCTGGTTATTTGTTATAACAATGATATACCTGTGCTTTCAAGTATGCAGCAATTAATAAACTCCCTTACCACAGGACCCCAGTGTTACCCATAATATTGTCAAAAACCATTCGAGTCGCACTTTGTATCAACAGAAGCAAAATGGTATAAGGAGAAAACGTTTCCTTTGTCTTGGGAAAATAGAGCTATGGGTTGAGAAATAATATCAGTACACTGCACGAGCTGGGTTGAAATTCAGCTAGTTTTCTCACTTTGATGGTGTATTTGGGGCCTAATTTTGAAGGTTTCCAAGAAATTTAGAGAGGACTGGGTTCTGTATGGTCTGTAACTATTTTCTGCTTGTTATGAGTACAGGTTTTTATTCTAAGAAACTTAGGTCATCTTCTCAGATTTGCCACTGACTTATGTTTGTTGCCCTGCTTTCCTAATTTGTAAAGAGAAGATTAGAACTCAGCAGAACTTTTAAAGGAGATATCTTTTAGCCAAAAGTATGGATTCAGCTATTCCAGTACATTTTGTAGATATATATTAATTTAAAAGTTTATTATTTCTTTGGGTCTGATTTTTTTTTTTTTTTAATCAAAATCTTTCACTTATATGTATTTAAACTACAATTTCAGGACAGACTGACTTTTTAAAAAAATTTCACTTCGTTTTACATATGTCAATGTTGTAAAAAATAATAAGAACCCCAAATTTTCTTCAAAAAAGTTTTTTTCAAAGTGACTAGTGAGCCAAAAATCTTATTTCCTCAGCTCTGTTTCTTCTACCACACTGTAAGGTTTCCCAATCCATTTGCCTTGAAAAGTCTGCTGGCAGAAAACTGGGGCTTGGAGAATGTCCAAAATCCAGCACAGGTCATTCTCTTTTGCGTATCTTAGGCCTAATTTGTGAGGAAGTAATCACCTTCCTACCCAAAAAGGTAAGACTGAACAACAATGTTATGCCCCATATGGTTTGTTTAAAAACTGTTAGAAACTCATTGGGGTAATAAGGCTAATGGTAAATGTTTCCGCAGTAGGGCTGTACCTCCTCTGGCGGGAAGACTGCCCACCTGCAGCCGGCTTGTCGGGTGTTGGGTGTCCACAACTGCACTTCCTTGGAATGTCAAGAATAACAATCACAGAATGCCCAAATGGTAAATACGTACTATAAACAATATTTTCTAATTTATAATAAATTAAATAGTGTGTCCTATACTGAAATAGGTACATTTCTTGATCGTATTTCTTTTTCTGCTGGAGACAAGAAGACTCGTACCCCAGCAAGAGTGAGCAGGCACTAGTGTAAATCTGGGCAGCACTTCCTTAGGGTGCCTCCAAGAGAGCACGTCTCTGCCCTGGATGTAGAAAGGAAAAGGTATTATTGGGGAGCTGGTGGGGGAATCAACCTGTAGCTGAGTCCAACTTACAAGAGGAGGAAAATGAAAGCAACAGACCTCACAGCTAGCCAGAACAGAGAAGCGGGTATTTTCATTTTATTTTTGGTGGTGAAAAAATGAATGATTTACTAAACTTTCCGTTTGGAGAAGTGTGGAAGTAATAGTTCAGATGTGAATGATTTAATGGGAAAGCACATATGAAACCCAGTTCACAACATCCAACAAATCTGGCAACTAGTCCACAAGTTACTTTTCAATTTAAGTTTAAAAGTTAATTTAAATGAAAATGAAATAACAACCTATTGTATTTGTATCTAGTTAACCAAGCAGCACTCAAACTCTAATTAAGCACCAAGCATTAAGTAGTCTGTAACAAGCAATAAAAGGTAGATATGCTGAACTAATACTGAGGCAAGTGCACAAAGGGCTAGAACAAAAAGAAATGTTAATTAAAAGATAATGTCAAAGGGATGGAATGTTTTCTTGGGATAACAGTCTCCTGCTGCTAAATAAATACCAAGGTGAAGTCCAGGCATCCATCAAAACTGAATGCCAAGCCAAAACCAGCATATTTTAAGAAGACATTTATCTGGAACTCTCATAAGGAGACATTATTCCTCATGAGAAAAGAGGGCTTCTGTACATTTATGCTTGGTTTGACAGATATTGCTGCTATTGATGGACCATTTTTCATGATGGTATATTAGGGTTTGAGAAACCCACAATAATTTATTGTTGTTCAGACAATTATTCTCTCACCCGATGA
>VYXH01008836.1:158043-169485 GCA_013397275.1 Burhinus bistriatus
CCGTCCCCGCCCCCGCGGCGGGGCGGGGTCGCCGGGGCTGTCGGTGCCGCGCCGCCGCGTTCCCCTGCGCGGCCTGGCCAGCGCGCCCGCGGAAGGCGGGGGAGATGTGAGTAGCGCGCCGGGCGGTGCCGGCACAGGGACGAGCGGGGGCTCCGCCGGCGGGGGGCGGCTCTCGGGGCGGCGGGAGGGCTCGGCCGGGGCCGCCGGAGGAGGCCTGTCCCCGCTCCGGGGGCAGGGCTGCAAGGTGCGCCAGGGCAGCCGCGACGGGCGGCGGCGCCTCTTCGCCCTCCCCACGCTGGGCCCCACCGCCCCCGGCAGGTGTCAGAGCCAGCCCCGGGCGGGCGCGGGGGGAACCCGCTGCCGGTGGGGCCGGCCGGGGGCGGGGGTTGTCCCGCTGTAGGCAGGGAGCGGGGAGGGGGACCCTGGGGAAACGTCCCCTGCCCGCAGCCCCGGGGCCCTGCGGACGGGCGGGGAGAGGAGGCGGGGGTGGCACCTCACACCGCACAAAAGCCGCCTTTTATTGCGGGGTGGGGCGAGGGAAGGATCCAGGGAGCCCTGGATGTGTTTGTGGGCGGTGTGCGGGGTCGGGACTGCAGGCGCTGGTGAAAAACCGCCATTGTCTTACTCTTTGGGGTTTTTGTGTTGTTTTTAGCTGGATTTTAAAAGGGTATTTTTCAGCATATTTAGGCTGGAAATAAGGGTTTTTCTGTTTGTATTGTTCACCTGACAAAGGACCATTCTGTCTCGCTCAGTAAGTTGCAAAGCCTTTTGCAAAGTTCGACTAAATTTTGGGGAGCAAGAGAGGTCTGGGCATAACTCGGTGTCCCGGGGTCTGGGGCAGAGGAGGGAGGCCACAGCTGGGTGTGAGCACAGAGTCACCTCTGGGGTTTGGCCTGGCGGTTGTCCCATGCGTGCGCACAGGTGGCCGCCAGATACCCAGCGTATGCGTTTGTAATGTGGAGCGTGGCATTGCTGCCTGTTCTGTGAGCAGGTTGTGAAGGAGGGCTCTGAGCTGGCTGTGCCCTTGAGTTTAGGAGAATACAAGAATTTGGAGGGGGAAAGTATTAGTTAAGCATTGCAGGCATGAGATCTAGAGTTGAGAGCTTCACAGATACAAAACCAAGCCTCTTTATTTTGGCGAGCTGAACTTTGCTGAACAAAATACTCTTGCTCCTAGGAAACGATCCTACAGATCTTGCCAACCTTGTCTTTCTGTAAGCATCATGTGCAGGAGCAGTGTGGTTTGGTTTTTTCAGTTGTGTTTTGACACAGACTTTAAAATGTGAGTCTACTAGGGTAGACTCTACTTCTAGAGAGTAGAGTCTACTTCTGGGCTCCCCAGTTCAAGAAGGACAGGGAACTGCTGGAGAGGGTACAGCAGAGGGCTACAAAGATGATTAGGGGTCTGGAACATCTTTCTTATGAGGAAAGGCTTGAGGGACTTGGGTCTTTTTAGTCTGGAGAAGAGAAGGCTCAGAGGGGGCATTTCATCAATGCCTATAAATACTTAAAGGGAGGGTGCCGGGAAGATGGCACCAGTCTTTTTGCAGCAGTGGCCAGTGATAGGACAAGAGGTAATGGGCACAAACTTGAATGTAGGAAGTTCCATCTAAACATGAGGAGGAACTTCGTGACTTTGAGGGTGGCAGCGCACTGGAACAGGCTGCCCAGAGAGGTGGGGGAGTCTCTGACTCTGGACACATTCAAAACCTGCCTGGACACTGTCCTGTGTAACTTGCTGTAGGTGACCCTGCTCCGGCAGGGGGGTTGGACTACATGATCTCCAGAGGTCCCTTCCAACCCCGATGATTCTGTATTTGTTCAAGGCTATGTTGTCTGTAAAACCAGATGCACCTTCTAAGACAAGAGGTGCTGCTTGATGAACTTGGGAAGATGAGGTGAGAGAAGCAAATGTTTCCATTAACTAATGTCTGCAATGAACTTCGTGTACATAATTCATTTATGTGCATTCTTCGGTTACTCTTTTTTTCCCTGCTGCTGGTTAGTTCTGTACTGGTTGGAAGTGAAGGATGTGAGGGATCTCTCTGACCCTGCTGCTGAAGAGCAGTTGAACAGCCAAGCGTTTCCTTCAGTAACTGTGGGAAATAGCATCTTCAGGGATCGTTCCTAATGTGAAGTTGGTATTAATAAGGACTCTACTTTGGGGTTTTTAGTGACAAGCATATGACTTTGTCAACAGTTGCTAAATACGGTGACTAGTTTGGTTTTTGCTTTTCAAGGCCTCACAGAACCGAGTTGTATGAGGATGCGCCATCAGCATGCTGGCCTATCGTATATTCTCCAGACTACAACATCACGTTCATGGGACTTGAGAAACTGCATCCGTTCGATGCAGGGAAATGGGGAAAAGTAATCAATTTCTTGAAAGGTAAAATAACAGAAGGTACTTCTTAGACCAGCATTTGCACAAAAGCTAATAGAAATTAGGTAGGTAGTGCAGACTTATGTTAATAATTACCAATTGAATAGTGACTGTACATCTTCATTGCTCATTGTGTAGATATAAGCTACGCTCTTTAATCATATTTGGAGTGCTTTAGCATTCTTACATATTTGCAGACTTAAATCTTGGCAAGTTAAATTGATTGTAGGATTTCTGAGGTGGGTTGAATGTCATGTGTTATGTATTGTTGAAGATCTTGCCTATGAAATATTTAAAAGATGAAAGTGTAATGTTAGAGGCAACATCCTACAACAGGTTTTTTTTTTTAATACAAAGGTTTGTTCCACAGTCCTGTGAATTATATGTTCTAGCCCACTCCACTAAATAAACCCACAGTTTTGGTTTCAGCTCAGTCATGGTGTCTGTGCAGAGTGAAACTCCTGAAATGTGATTGAAAATTCAAGCTCATTACGTGATCTGCTCTCCCTAGAGGCATGAATAATACTAGTCAGAGTAACTAGTTTGGTTCATTTCAGTCTGGCCCAGACCTTTACAAGACTGTGAGTAAGAAGGAGTAAGGAAAAACATGAGCATAGAAATGTCTTGGACCCTCTTAAAATATTTCTGGTCTTTGCAATTTGAAGGAAAGCATGAAGCGAGCAGAATTTCATTGCTTGGCCTTTACAACAAATGTTCACATAGGATATTTGAGAACTGTTTCTGTCTCTGAAGTGTGCACCAGAATCTTGACTTTCAGCCTAGCCCGAGTTAGGTGCAGAATGCCAGAGCCTTGTGGATGTAGCTCAGAGTGCTGTGTTTTGATACTCAACAGATTCTTAGTGATTCGAACCCTTTCTTTCAGTTCTAGATTAATGTATGAGACCAAGATTTCCTTTAAGTTTCCTGTTGAAGATAGCTGCTGTTTGTGGTTCCAGTTTCTTCTTGCTTTTGAGGACCAAGACTGGGTCTAAAACAGAACACAGCCTTCGGTTTTGTGGCAATGAATGGAAAATCCTTCCTGTGTTAGCTGCGACCTTACAAATGGTTTGGCTTGCAAGGCCTGAATTGCAGTTTGGGAGTACTGTGTGTAACTTCCTACAGCCTTGTGCTTCCAGTGCTTTACAGCTGGTGCAGCAAGAACTGGGGCATTCCTTGTGGATTGTGAAACTCCAGGTGTTAATGACCGGCTTGCTGTGAGGTGTAACGTAGTTTTCAGGCCAAAAGATTGGTGCAGCTGGTATAAATCCATTCTTTATCAACCTCATTATATTATTCTAATAGTGTCTGGGAAGAGCTTTAAGATGCCTCTGGCGACAGGCAGAAGTTTTTGTGATGGTGCTCACTATTGCTGTTTAAACAAATTGGAAGATATAGGCAGAAATACATTGAGGAAATACAAATATAAGAACCAAGGTTAGGATCAGGGTCTGTAAAATCTTGGCTTCTTTTCATCTAAAGTTTAAGCTTGCTCATCAAGTTAAAAAAAAAAAAAATAAAAAGGTTTTCCTCTTGCCAAGACAAAGGTTGTCTGAGAGCTGGGTCTCTCCCATTTATATGGTCCTAATGACTCCTTCAACTGATGAACTTTTGCAGGTAAGTATTGCCCTTCCAACTTTAGGCCGCCTTGTATTCATTTAACCAAGGTTAAATGAATTCTGACACTCCATTTAGTTGCTGAGTTCTGGATCTTCCCTTGAGCAACCTTAAATAATTAAGTCGTGGGTTTCATGACTGTTTTCTTAAGTAATGAAAACCTTTGTCTTTCTGCTCCTTCTCTGTGTAGTCTTTTCCTCCAGCTCTTTTCTGTGTGAAGTGTCCACTCTTTACTCTGTCTTTCACAGAAAATTGATTTTCCCAACTGTTTTACTCTCCTTGCTTTGTAAAGGAGAAAGAAGCCACAGGATACCCCAGGGTGCTCCTGGTGTTCTCTGGCTCGGTAGCAGCTCCTGCCAACAGCTGACCTACATAGTTCCCTATCATCTTCTAGAAAATTACCAGTGAAAATCTTTCTACGCTTACCTTCTCCATCCTCAAGAATGAAACCATTAGCAGTTTGTCTTTCTGTCTGACACCAATGAATGAATGAAAGGTTTCTCAAGCCTCAGCCAGGAGAAACACTAGCTTGCCAAAACAAATATTGTTGCAGGTGCTGTTCTTGTATCACACTTCAGAACAAAATCTCTCACCTTTGTGAGTTGTTTTCTTCCTCCTCCAAGCATAAATTGGAGAAAAGGTACAATCTTAGAAGACTGTAGCCATGCAGCAATTAAGTATCAAAATTTGTCTGGGAAGATCAGTATGGTGCCTTATATTTATTGTTTATAGTGATCACATGCTAAGCAACATTGTTTTCCTGCACTGCTTGGATTTTTTAGTTGACCCTACCATGAACTTTCGGGCAAGTATATCCAGATGTATGTATTCCAATGTGTTATCTTTGATCGCATTCTGAAATCTCAGGATGATATTTTATAACTTGCATGTATAAAACTAGGTTTTTAAATAAACTATCTTTTGGGCTCTGAAGGGAAGAATTAATAGGTGGTCATTGGTACTTTTTGAAAGTAAATGGAGGTAGGGGTGGGACAGAAATATACTAATTAAGCATAAGCATTTGCTTCCATAAACATCCTTCCTTTTTTTTTTTTTTATTCTTCTCTGATTTAGGGAATTAAACACTAGTATCAAGTGTGGAATTTCTTAAAGCATGTTAAAGTGGTGAATATTTGATGATATGAGCACCAAGATCTCCCTAGTGTATCAAGACCTAGACTGTGAGGATTCTTTTGTGTCTGTCCATGCTCTGTCACTACATGTCTTTGCTTTTAGTTTAAACAAGAATTTACCATGATTATACTCTGAAAACTTTCTGTAAAAAATATTTATCATATACGTACTAACTTAATAGCTTACCTGTATTGAGGGAATGTATTTGGAAAATCTGTCAACACCAAGTAAACAAAAGTAGTTTCAGTGACTTGCATTACAGGTGAAGCTATTACATCAAGGTTAAAGTAGCTTCTTTGGCAGGGTGGAATATGGGACGTTAAACGATGGTATACAATGCCAATTGTTATTTCTCTCCTGTTTCAGAAGAAAAACTAATTGCAGATGACTTGATCGTACAGGCACAGGAAGCCACTGATGAAGATCTCTTGGTTGTTCACTCAAGGCGCTACCTTAATAAATTAAAGGTGCTGTACTTATTAATGTGTTTTTCAAGCAAACTGTCTAGAATTAGCGTCAAAGGCAACAAATATCCTACTAGATTTGTTATAGAATCAACTTTTACAGGTTATAGAACTGTATATTTTGGTAACATTGTTATTGAGAATACTGAAAGGAAAACACAGAAATAGTACGGTGGAGGGGAAAGAGGCTCTACCATGTGACCTGAAATGATATTTCAGGAAAGTTAAATGAACGTAAGGACAACTTTAGTGTTTGAGATGTAAGTAATATTCTCCTTAGTACCAGGCTTTTAGTCTTCAAAAGTGTAAGTTTTGGTTTACTCTAGTAAAATATTGTTCTGAAATTGAAAATACATTGGAGACCACTAAAATGGAGTACTTTTGAATGTTTTTTAGTGCAAGGATTGCCTTATGGGTTTGGAGTTTGTGTGTAGGGATTCTGTTGGGGGAAGTACTGGCTTCATACTTAGACACTGCCTGTGTTGGTGGAATATGGAGAGAGTTGAGAGATCAGTGTAGGGGCATAACCTTGCATGTTGTCTGTGTGTGAAGGTTTCCAATACCAGCTCATACAGGATTACATATTCACAGGGGATAAAGAGCATTCGTGGGGTATTTTTAAATGAAACATCCATCTGTTAAGCTTCAATCTAACTTTAAAACATAAACAGGTGAGATCTCTGTTTCTGAATATATTCAGTGATCTGTAGGTGGAACTGGATAGTAGATGAGCATTGCTTTTATTTTGCAACTCTACTTGGAGGGCAGAGAATGGGTTTGTATGAGAAATAATCTTTCATTTCATAATTCAAAAGAGGTTCTTTTAAGTCATCTTTGTTCTTCCACGATGAAAGAGTCCTTGTATTGCTGTTTCTGGAATGTTTTATTTTTCTGTGTAAGGGATCTATTATTTGTGTGAACTTTTTTCACTCTTACTCCTTTTCTGAGTTCTCTTACCCTTCTTCATTCTGTGCTATAAAGTTACATGCAATTTCATACATCATTAGATTTGATCTTATTGCAGCTATTCTTGATATTGAGCTTTTAATTCTGTAGAACCACCCACCTCTTTTCACTGAATCACTTCTTTGAAGCAGGGTGTAATGTGCATAGCTCAGTTTGGAATACCATAGTAATATTTTTAGTACCTACAGGATGGCTTCACAGGGAATTGTCTTGGTGTTCAAAATCAGTACTGTTGTGTGCATTCACATGTGATTAACTGTGTATCTCTCGTTCCCCTTTTCTTGAGAGAATATATGCTGCAACTGTAGAAACTGAAGGGTGTTGTATTGGTCATGCCAGCAAATTCCTGCCAAGCAGCAAAGATAAAAGTGCTTAGTTGCAAACGAAAAATAACATGGCTAGACATGAAAAGGCACCGGGTATCCTCTATATTGCCTTATCCAAAGTCTGCTGTGCTGTTTGTTGTTTGTTTTTTGTTTTTTTTTTAAATCCGGACCAATACGGATCTACCAATTATTATGTTTGAGGAACCCACAACAATTTATTGTCATTCAGACAATTATTCTCTCACCTGGTGACACATCCCCACCCAGGAAGGGGAATCGGGGGAAAAACAAGGAAACCCAGAGACTGAAATATCAACAGATTTAATAGAATAAGACTAGATAATTAACATTAATAACACTAAAGAACCAGTATTGCACCTGATACCAATATAAAATACACAAGGATTATACTGAGCCCATTCTATCCATAGGAAGCCGTGCACTCCCAGCAGGGGACAGCAAATGTGGGACACTGTGAGTGCTACGGCTTCAGGAGAAAGGCAAGGGCTCAGGGGTCCGGCACTGTGGCAAGAATGTTCTCTGGATCACTGCCATCAAGGGAGAGAGAGAACTCCTCAGCAAACTTTCTAATTTCCATTGAATGTGCCGTTCATGGTATGAAATAACCCTGCTGGCCAGCTTGGGTCAAGTGCCTGGGTCTCCTCCTCATCCCTGCACCTGGTGAGGTCGAAAACACTGAGACCTTGAAACCCGCACACCATAGCTGGCTATAAAGTCAATATTTTCACAAATTCAGACCCTAGAGTCTTCTAAAAGTGCAGTTTTCCCAAGCATCAGAAAAGAAATGAGTCCTATGTTGCTCAAACCAGGATGCCAGTAAATGCCATAGTTTTATGTTACATCAGCTCTGAAGACTACAGAGGCGCTTGTGTTTCTGGGGATGCTTAGGTCTCTGAAAATAACGGATCGCTTGACTATTCTTCATTTAAAATTTGACCATGAATTTGGTAGGAAATTCCATACACTTGGAGGAAGAGGTAAGTGGTGCTTGGTATCTTAGCAGCAGCTGAAGAACCTGGCTGGGGGTTGATTGAAGAGAAACAAAATGGTATGCACAGAGTAGATCAAATGCTACAGTTCTGTGTTGGAAGTAAGGGTCCACCTGTTTCCCTGCTTCAGGTAACATGACTAGTCCTTACAACAAAATTTGGCCTTTTGGATTGAGGTGATTCCCCCTCAGTTTTTCCTTTGAAGAATTTAGATCTCTAAGGTAATAACCGGACTTCGGATAATTTGCTTGCAGTACTTTTCCACTTACTGCCTTTTTCTAGTGTTAGTACAATAATGAATTTCCTGCATGTCAGCATTCTGAAATTTTGGAAAGAGATAGGCAATGAGGTTAAAGCTACTTTCAGACCATATAAATCTTTCACTTGAACCATTTTTATATATAAGAAGTTCTATGATAACATATGTGAGCAAAATGCAAATGACAAGGGTAATGCTTGGGCGTCAGTGGAATGCAAGATGTGTTTTTCTGAAAGTGATCTGAAACAGGTGATCAATTAATTGGACTTATAAATTTTAATCTGTTTTATTTGCAAATTATGTAGGTTTAAAAATAAAAAGTTAATAACTTCATTATAAATGTAAATTTTTATGCCTAGTGAAAAGTGGATTGATGTGATTATAGGGAGTGTTGTCCAGTGCTCAAGGGCTTGTGTGCTTTGCCTCTTGCCAAGAGACCAGAGGTACCTGCCTGTTTGTCATGTGGTGGTGTTGGCAGTGTACCTGGGGAAGGGGGGTGGTAGGGCTCTCAGGAATGAAGGCAGGAGAAGCAGACTCGTAAAATAATTGGTTCAGCCTGTGATACATCTGGCTGTTTGAGGTGTTCAGATAAACCAGCATAGAATGCATGTTGGGCTGTGTGCATTGTGTTGGAAAGTGCTCTGCAGAGAGGGACCTGGGAGTCCTGGTGGACATGAAGTTGACCATGACCAGCAATGTGCCCTTGTGGCCAGAAGCCAGTGGTATCCTGGGATGCATTAAAAAGAGCATGGCCAGAAGGTCGAGGCAGGTCATCATCCCCCTCTACTCTGGCCTGGTGAGGCCACATCTGGAGTACTGAAAGACAAGGAGAGAGTCCAGCGGAAAACTACGAAGATGATCAAGGGACTGGAGCATGTCTGTGATGAGGAAACGCTGAGAGACCTGGATCTGTTTAGTCTGGAGAAGAGAAGACTGCAAAGGAATCTCATCAATGCTTATCAATATCTACAGGGCAGGTGTCCAGAGGATGAGGCCAGATTCTTTTCACTGGAGCCCAGCAACAGGACAAGGGGCACAAACTGGAACACGGGAAATTCCATGTCAACATGAGGAAAAACTGCTTTTCTTTGAGGGTGCCAGAGCACTGGAACGGGCTGCCCAAAGAGGTGGTGAAGTCTCCTTCTCTGGAGATATTCAAACCCCGCCTGACGCAATCCTGTCCAACGTGCTCTAGGTGAGCCTGCTTTGGCAGAGGGGTTGGACTAGATAAGCTACAGAGGTCCCTTCCAACCCCTACCAGTCTGTGATTCTGTTAGTGACCATAAGTGACTCAGCAGCTGAAAACAAGTGGGTTTGGTTTGGATAAAATGGGCACCTTCAGAAGTGCTTAAAATTCCCCTGTCCAATTCCTCAGTTCATGCAGTTCTTGTGCTGTCATCTGTTGTCTCTCTTTGCTCCTTACGTTGTGCTTTTTCCTTGCTTATTTTTTTCAAACTTCACTGGTGAAAAATTTATGGAGGCGGTTTGCTGTAAAATGGTGGTTTGCTGTAAAATGTTAATTTAAAAGGTCGTGAGAGCAGATAAATGAATTTGATCCCTTTTACCTAAATTTTCATGTAAATGTTAATGTGTCAGGTAAAGGTCTGTAGAAATATACAAAAATGTTATTTTAAAGGTAATGATAGTTGAGTATGTTTGGAGAAAACACTGAACAAGAATACTGAGTCATGGGGAGCAAGGTCTGACAGGTTTCAGTATTTACAGCGCTGCGCAAATGCTGTAGGGCATTCTTTGCAGCTAAAGCAACTAGTAAACCTCTTAAGGATAAAGTAGCATTTGGTTAACAGCGATTTGTTTCTTTCCTTTTAATGTTTCCAACTCATTGGTTGAGAGACTGATGCACCAAAACTGGGTTTTGGCTAGTTGGTTTTCTTGGGTCTGTCACCTAGCTGGCATCCATTTCTGCCATCTTATTCCTAATGATAATAGTGCGTTCATACCTTCACCTGGAAACTTTTGTGAAAATTACAAGCTTCCTACTCTCCTTTATGATTTTATTTTATGTTAATTCAAGCTAAAACGATACCTTCTTCATCTATTGAAGATGGACCCAAATAGCTTTGTCCCAGGCAAGCTTCTAAATAAAAAGTCACATTAGTTGCTTGGTGTTGGATTTGTAAGTCTGTGAAATTTCCCTTGGAGCTGGGACTAGCTTCAGGAACTTATCAAAGATTTAAATGCAGTTTAAATTTAGATATTAAAGAACAAAATTGCATATTTTAAAAAAAATTTCACATGTTGTTGGCTATTTTAAAATGGTGGAATGCAATGAATGCATGACATAAAAGGCGGTACATCAGAGGTTGGCTTTGATCATTAATGTGCAGTTTGTATTAATCCAGGATGTATCAGCATAAAAGCAGCTACTTTAGCTTTATCTTCCTAATATTAGTTTTTCAATTTAACTTTTAGTCCTTGAAGACTAATAATTCAAAATAATTTGTAAAGTCATTTAATCTTACTAAGAAGAGTTTTTATAGTTAAGGAATTAAAGTTAATAGTAATAATACTTTATAAGTAAAGTCCTGCTTAAGCGAGGAAGATTAAGAACTCTTGAAGTTGGTTGGGTTTTTTTGTTTGTTTCATTTTGTTTTGGGAGTTTTTTGGATGTAACATCTTGGTATAGTGATAAACCGTAGCCACATTTAATGATACTGCCTAGCAGTTAATTTGGCAAGATGCATGTATTAAAGGAAAATATACCTGGTTAAGGGTTAACCTGACTTATTTACTCCTTTTAAGAAAACAGGGAGTGAAATTTTTTTAAAATTGAAACTTAGATTCATACATTGAATTATTTATCTGAAACACAGCACGGAATCACGGAATCTTCAGAGTTGCAAGGGACCTCTAGAGATCATCTAGTCCAACTCCCCTGCTGATGCAGGAATGCCTAGAGCACATTACTCAGGACTGCATCCAGGCGGGTCTTGAAAATCTCCAGAGAGGGGGACTCCACAACCTCCCTGGGCAGCCTGTTCCAGTGCTCGGTCACCCTCACCGTAAAGAAGTTTTTCCTTATGTTTGAGTGGAACTTCCTATGTTCCAACTTGTGCCCTTTGCCCCTCGTCCTGTCACTGGGAACCACTGAACAGGGTCTGCCTCCATCCTCTTCCAACCCACCCTTTAGATACTTAAAAGCAAGAATAAGGTCTCCCCTCAGCCTTCTCTTCTCCAGGCTAAAGAGTCCCAGCTCTCTCAGCCTTTCCTCATAAGGGAGGTGCTCCAATCCCCCAGTCATCTTTGTTGCCCTACACTGGACTCT
>VYXH01008836.1:169720-188936 GCA_013397275.1 Burhinus bistriatus
ATAACTTCCTGTTCTTCAACGTGTTTGGAGATGACATCCAGAACAAGTTACTCCATTACCTTCCCAGGGACAGAGGTGAGACTAACCGACCTGTAGTTCCCTGGGTCCTCCTTCTTGAAGATCGGAGCGATGTCGTCCTTCTTCCAGTCCTCAGGCACCTCTCCTGTTCCCCATGACCTTCCAAAGATGATGGAGAGTGGTCTAGCAATAACATCTGCCAGCTCTCTCAGCACTCACAGGTGCATCCCGTCAGGGCCTGTGGACTTATGGATGTCCAGCTTGGCCAAGTGGTCTCTAACCTGGTCCTCCTCAACTGAGGGAAAATCTTCATCTCTCCAGACCTTCCCCCTTGCCTCCAGGGTCTGGGATTCATGAGGGACAGCTTTAGCAGTGAAGACCGAAGAAGGCATTCAGTAACTCTGCCTTCTCTGTGTAAATAATATTTACCTTGTAATTAGCAAGGTAAATAATTTAAAAAATCTTATGATATTAGCAATAGAAGTAAAGAATTAAATGGAGTTGATAACTAAAAAGAGTATCTGAAGGCATGTTATTGAATAGTGTTTATATGACTATTATTCTTCCCTGAATCCAGACCGAGGTTTAATTTCAGTTAAGTTATGTAATTATGTGCCTACAAAACTTTACGAGAGAATCAGTAATTTGATGATGGCTGAGTGAGAGCAAGTATCTACCAAAAGAAATAGTAACTGATATTATTCTGATATATGCAATTTGAATGCAAAAAGTAGTGGTATTTTTAAATAAAAAAACAAAGAAAAATTTGAAGGGTTTGTTCTCTATCAAAGGACACTAGTCTGTGTGAAGCCTTGTGTTATGGAAGCCAACTGACAGCCTGGAAAATGTAATTAATGTAGTCCTCATCTATTCAAAATAATTTTTTATTTTTGCAACATGAAAAAGTATACAATTATATAAAACCAATTCCTCTTGATTTCTTTTTCAAGTATATACATAGCTGTTCTAAGAATTTATTGCAGGAACTGTTGGAAAATGAAATTAGCACACTGAATTAAAAAAACATAAATCTGTCCACAGTTTGAGGCAGTATATTTCTCAGTTATTATAGCGGTGTTTTTCGAGAAGCATTTTCATTAGTTTATAGCTGCATTCTTGAACCCCAGGACTTTCCTCACAGTCAAATGGCTTTTCCCCCGTATGTTAGGAATTACACAAACACAGTAAAGGACTAAGTCTGAAGGAGTGAATGTCTTTGGGCTTGGCTCTGTTCTGTAAGTGTCCTCAGCTGTGCATAGAAAGCTTTGCTTACTCTGCTAGTACCTTGTATGTATTTCTTGCATTCACTTAAAAACTTGCAGCAGTGTACATGTTGATTCGAGTCTTGTACTTTGAAATATATTTAGAAGTCATATTGCTGGTAGTAACGTTGGTAGAAGTTCTTTGAAGTAATCCATATGTGTTCGCAAAAAAAGCATTTACATATTGCAAATATTTTGTGTTCTAACCTTGATGATACGACTCTTTAACAAAATGTTTTCTTGAAACATTTTCCAGCAGCATTTAATATGCTAAATAAATTTTAATCAATTCTTCATGCTAAAATTTGCACTATGTGTTCAGTTAAGTATTTGAAGTTCTTAGTGGTGTTTGTTTTTCCTCTCTCCTTGGTGTATTCTTTTGACTTGACATGGGAAAAGATATTTTAGGTTTGAACAATATATCAAGTGTAGCTTGCTATTAATACTGCTGAAGGACATTCTACAATTCTTCCTCCCAATCCCAGGCATATTAGATATTCTGAAATACTAACTTACTGAAAAATTGCAGATTTACTACCATTTGATACTAAAATCTGAAAAACCTAGTGATGGTGATTGAAAGTGATGATTCTCATGGTTAACAACTTCAGGACAAACCTATTTGGAGGTTACTAATAAGGACTGTTGTGGTCGCCTCCATCTAAAAACATTAAATACCTTGCTAAGGACCTGTGAGCTCCTTTTAAGTAAATAGGAACTGATGAGAGATCTAAATGTCATCATTAAGACAGGCTACATTAATTGGAACTTTTTTTTTTCCGCCTTGTAGTGGTCATTTGTTGTGGCTACAATCACAGAAATTCCACCAGTTGCCTTTCTTCCCAATTTTGTTGTTCAGAGAAAAGTTTTGAAACCTCTACGAACCCAGACAGGAGGAACAATAATGGTAAGGTGCTCTTGATTCACTTTTATCATATTTAAATTTGTTGATCAAAACACTATAAACCTGTGAGTTGTAATATTTTGTATAACTCAAAGGCTTGAGCCCTGGAGGCCTGTGGAGGGAATGAGTTAGTGTACAGTCCCAAACATGAGCAAAGTTTGCCGCTTGTTAGCAGCTACCAAGGTGAAGGACATACCTGATTTTATGGTCTGTAATTTGTAGAAGCAGAAGAGACAATAACGGCAGCCTGGGCAAGCAATGGTAGATATGGCACGACTTCTAGCACATACAGAAACGGAATTATTTTTGAACAGAGTTCAAATACAGATGAATTCTAGGAATGGGACGTTTCAAAATTGATAATATAGAAGCTATTTTTAAAACAAAAATTTTATCAAACGGCCTTGGTACTGTATGGGAAGAGATGGATGGTTTGGTTGCTCTTGCGACTAGAAAAGTGTTTAAATTTAAATAT
Source organism: Burhinus bistriatus (assembly GCA_013397275.1). NCBI lineage: Eukaryota > Metazoa > Chordata > Aves > Charadriiformes > Burhinidae > Burhinus > Burhinus bistriatus. The sequence goes on from VYXH01008836.1 coordinate 172,380, forward strand.
CATATCACCTTGCTCATTTCAATGGTTAGTTTATCTACTTCTTCTATTGTAAATACTTCATAAGCAGCTCAGTAGAGCTCGAGTGAGACGTAGCCTGTTTCACCGTAACAGAATTGTTTTCTAATTAGTGAAATGAGCGCTCTGGTCAGAAGAGCTGTGTAAGTGTTGCCAGACATTTAATTTTGCCTGAGAATTGCTGTTAGAGATGTTGAGGAAGTAGGAGGTAAGAAAACAGTTAATAGCTGGAGCCAGGAATGAGTTACTTAAACCATGTATTGAGGAAAAGATGCCTTTGTAATTGTAAACCCCTAACTAATGGAACCTTTTATGCCCGTTTTATCATTCCTTGTCATATTAGAGCTAGAATTCGGAAACTGTACAGCATGGTGCTGGGGGAAGATAGTAACAGTCCAGATCTCTCTTCACAGGCACTAAACTGTAACAGTTACATAAATGGAAGACAAATAATCCTGTCTGAAATCATTATTATGTTACAAATAGATCTTTGCTGAATTTTAGCTACTCTTCTTGAAGGTTGCTGTTACAGTGGATGCATGTGAAAAGGATAGAAGCCCATATTGCTTTTTCTGTGTCTATTTGAAGGCAGTTACTGAAGAATGCTATTCTGTGGGCTGGCAAACTTTTCAGAGTACATCTGTGCTAGATGTGAGAATACGATTTACTGCAACCACTAGACATTAAAGGTGAGCGAGACTGGGAAGCCATAAATGAATGATAAGGTAATGGCATTAGTTTCAGAAACAGGCTAGTAGGTAGCTTCACATTTCTGTCAACAGAAATGTAGGTGCTTAGTGATCTGTGCGCTGGAATCAAGGTTTCTTAATTTTAAATGCTTACCTTTGTGAATGTATCAAGACTTCATTAAAGATGTAAGTAATATAAAGAGCTCTTCTGTGACTACTGCATAAAAGGCAGTGCAGTACGGTTTTCAGAAACAATGAGAAAGGTTGAATCTGTCTGTGAGTCTGACCTATGAGAATGAGATGCGTGAGCCCAAAAGTTTAGTGAAACAGTTCTCCAAGTTTCCTTTAATTTCATGGGGCTGACATGAGATTAACTGTTGCCACTATCATTTGTGTGTGATTGAAGTGGATCTGGGCGCTACTAACTTTCAGCCCTCTTGGGTTTTACTGTGTGAATTGAAAGTAGAGGGCCAGTTTTTAGCAGATTAAGGCAAGATGAAATATCCTGCTTTTTGGTTGTATTTGCTTTTTTAATGATAGGACTACTCAATGCCTGATTCTTGATCGGGGGAGGGGGGAAGACAATTCAGTATTTTAGCACTCTGTAGTTAAATCTGTGTCCCATCCAGCTGCTGGATTTGCAAGTGCATGTATGTAAAAGTAACTCTCTGCCAGTTGTTGGGTTTTGTTACCAAAAGGCAGTAGACAAAGAAATCAAATGGACTGGATACCTTGTGATTGGGCTTAAATATCTACTGTTAAGATTCACAAATGTCTTCTAACAGTGTGATTTGTTTTAAGCATGTCATCTTACCTCCCTTTGTAATATCCAAAACACTGGTCATAGATATCTAAATATCTGGAGCTCTTCAAAAATTTGAGTGTAGGTTTGAGCTGTGTTGCAAACTGGTGCATTTTATTATTTATAATAGGGAATGCAGTGTTTACGTAATGGAGCTCTTCATGATTCTGTGAAGTAGTCAGAGTACTTGAAGAATATATCAACATACATATGCATGTGTTCAGAAAAATCTCATTTATAATTGGAGGAAAAGGCGAGTGTCGTGATCATCGCAGAGCAGTAGCAAAGGAAGATTTCCAGGAGGTTTCTGAACATGGGGATAGTAGAGGGAAAAATCAAAAAGTCACCTCCTTGATGCTGAAATTCTCTGTGAGAAGTGAGTTAACTGCTGCTTATTGCTCAGAGCTGTTAAATAAAAATAGGCAGTAGCTTCTTCCTAAATCATTAGGACAATAGCAAGTCCTTTGACATTTCCCATGTTTAAGTATCCTTGCAGGTTGCCAAGCCTGGTTTGAATTCAGGCTTGTGAGTGGGAAATGGATGTCTTCTATAAAATAAAAGTTGTATGTATCTTGCCCACCTTGGACTCTGTTTCTCCAGCTATTGTTATTTTCACCCCTTAAATCCCATTTCCTAATTCTACTTTAATTCTCTTGTGTTGCTCTGTCTTCTTGGATGTACGTCTTGTTTAAAGTCGTCTTGCTTAAAGAATAGTGAGGTAAGGAAATATGTGAAAGTGTTTGTGCAGTGTAGTGATGTCTGGTACTTTTGTTGAAGCCTAAAAGTCTGCATAAACATGAGAAAACCAGATAAACTACCGAAAATGTTAAACCAACCTTAAAGTACAATTTAAGTATATGAGTTTGGAAAGAGCATGCTAGGTTCTGGATAAATCTTTAGACTTATTGGATTGTGGTAATAGGCTAGATAACAAAAAGTGCTACCTCCATCAGTAGGTGTTTACCAGGAAAAGCAGAGATAGAAGTGGAACACAGTGCATCTCACTAAGACAAACCTGCACAAACCTCCTGGAATGCTTTCTCCTGGCAATTTACCAGCAGGAGCTGGAGATGGCACCAATCTGGTTTTGGTGCTATCTGTGTAGTCATCTTGCTTTCCGTGGACCCCTGGGAAATTTGGGGGTAGTTTGACCTTTTTTATTGCTTGTTTTGTGGGTTTTTTGTTTGGTTTTTTTTTGTTGTTTTTAAAACCTGATGTTATAGACTGGGGAGTAGTAGAGAGAAAGAATTCTGGTTTCATGTGGTTCATATAGTTTAAGGTGCTCAACAATTTTCGGTTGTCACTCACAGACAAAGAAGTAGCTCCGTTCTGTCTCCATTTAGTCCTTCAGCATCACTTCAAATTCTGTGCCATATTTCTGAGTGCAGTCAGTAGTGGTTATTGAGATGAGGGTTTTTGGTCTGCAAAGTCCTGTTGGAATAGGAACATGCAGAGTCTTCTTTTATAGCCACACTGTCTTTCTGTACAACAGTTATGAGGAATGGAGGAAATGGTAGAAGAGAAAAATAATTGGGAAGAGTCTAGCGTTTCTGAATATTCTACCTTTGATATTTCTTGAGGGTCTTGACAGCACGTGTGTGTGAAATCTATTTCAACGTGGTTCTAACTAGTCAATACTTTCATATAGTTTTGTGATGTTTTTCATTGTGCTTGTGTTGTCTTTAATTCATAAATGTGTGTTTACTGTTACAAATGTGGTCGTGTAGAAGAGATAGCCACTAGTTCTCTATGATGTCTTTGTATCATGCCACCTGAAATACGGATGACATCCGTCACTTTTGGATTGATCTTGATGCCATATGCTGTTATTTTTTTACCTTTTTTATTTTTTATTATGGGGAAATAGGTATATACTTTAAAAGGAGCTTTGATTCATCAGACAATAAAATTTGTACAGTACAAGTCAGAAGTACAATCTTCTGCTATTCCTGATGGTCCTGTTTATCATCAAAATTCCTGTTGAGTTTCTGTACTTTTTAATGATTTTTTTAGTAATATGGGAAGATTGTTTTTTGGTGAGTAATCCCTAGGAAGTGTGCTAAATCACAGATAATGTGCTTTCCCTGTGACTTAATGGGTTTTATAGTTCAGAAACTACAATCTTTTTCTCAAGATCTAATTTGTGTAAGTTAGCACGTTCACAGCAGGATGATGTTTACCTTCCCAGTAGTTTTCTTAATACTAAATTAGAACTGTTCAAATATAAATATTGGTGATGAAGAATTCTCAACTGTCTAAACTTCCTTTCATATATGATGCATGATACGTTCTTTCCGTAATTATGGAAAATAATAATCTGTTGTTTTGGGTTTTTTTAATTACAGCTAGGAATATATTCTTTTGTTAACATGACACTTAACGAATACTGCAGTTAAACACTTGCTTGGCTCTTCTTGGCCAAAATAAGTCAGGTTTTTCAATTGAAATTTCATTATTTAAGCCTTATGTATCTCTTCTCTGTCAATACTTTCCTTTCCCTGCCTGTCATTTGAGTTCAAAGGACAGAGATACAGGTACAATTTTTCTGTATTGGAGGGAAAAAGATTGGTAATATTCTATACAATGCATGTTACGTAATTTAAAAAATAAGGCACAGGACACTTCGTAGTCTAGCATTTTTCTATCCCCACCCCCAGCTGAAAGTCTGTTAATCTGTATTTTCAGGATTTTGAGTTTACATTCTTCCTACCTTTACGTGAACAGGAAGGATATTAGGAGATTCTTGCTCATTTTTTACTCTTACCAACACTTGTACTTTCCCTTTTTCAATTGGCTGCTAGGGGTCGGTGTTCATCTCTGCAAAGCGCACTTGGTTTTAGATCTGTTCAACTTCCAGAGAATGAAATACAGATGAGAGATCAAATATTTTTTCAATTAATTATGCTGAGGATGGTTTTGTACCGTTTGTATTCAGAGGTCTGATTCAGAATGACGTGCGGTGGTAAAACATCCGATAATTAATGGGCATGTCAGAATGCCAAGCGTTGCGTTTGGGATGGAAGCAGAGGGTGCTAAACCGTTGCCTCGTTCATTCATGAAGTTCTCACTGTGATTTTCTTAAGGCAGGAAAACTTGCTGTTGATAGAGGCTGGGCAATCAATGTGGGTGAGTACAAATGTAGTGCATTAAATGGTACTTGAAATATTGTGTTTAACAACACATTGTTTTCATTTAGCATGATGTGTGTTCTGTTTATAGTGTTTAACTAAAATCAACTCTAAAGGAAAAATAAAATGGAAAAAGTACTAGATTTGTTTTCTTATCCACAGTCACCCGTATTGCAGGTGTATAATTAAATAAAATACTTTTTGGCAAGAAAAAAACCCAACTGGATAAAGATATGATACCATATATAAGGAAAAGTATTTGAATTGAAGTAGTGTGGAAAAAAAATAAGGAAAAATGTTTGGAGTAAATGTAAATATGTCAATAAAATCTTTCACTAAATTATAAAATAATTTTCATAGATCTTATCATTAGCTAATTTATATATTATACCAGATCAAGGGATTGGTTGATAAGCTGGAGAGCAGGGCTGTACCAGTTAGTGTCTATTTTTGGATGTGCAGTTTTTCCTGAAAAAGACATGAATGAACAAACGATGAAGATTACAGTGAATATAAATCTACTCTCCTGCTCATAGCAAATAGCAATGCAAAACCATGCTGGGTGTTTTCATAGAGGTCATCAATTCTGGGATTTTTTCCAGTATTTCTTTTACACATCTTCTACAACATGAATATCTAATATTAAAAATTAAACAGACGTTAAAAACAAACCCAAAAGCCTGTCATGTTTACTGATCTATAAAGTAAGCTTGTTAAATGTCTTGCTTAGATATTTGTAGTGAGTTTCTCAGTAAGAAGTTCTGGTTTATTATACGAAAATATGGGGGAGGTCTAAGTAAAGAGTGTCTGTATTTGTGTTTTAAAGAGGAATTCTTAAAGTTTCTTCTGGTCTGAGTGTTTGCAAAAGACAATGGCATGTGCAAATAATAACACCATGGTTCTTAGCTTGCTATTTTTTTGAGCCAGTGCTCAGCACAGAAGAGAGCTTTCCACGTGTCCTTTCCACCTGCCCCGTGATGTTAATTGGCTTCATTAGGATGTGCTGACTGGGGTACAGGAACCAAAGGCGACTCCAGCATGCCCTGGGGAGCTGAACTTCACAGCGGTATGCTTTGTCCTGGAGGCACCACGTATTATATACATACGTTTCTCAGTTCTTAGGGTGGTTGCTAGATGAAAGGGGCAATTCCCTTTAAACTGGGCATCTGCAGATCCTTTGCCTGGTGGCCCCCATGCAAGATGTGTACAGAAGCCCTGTGAGATGTTTTGTGGTTCTACATATGAGTTTGACAGCTCTAGGCGTGGTATTTGCTCAGGAAAAAAAAAGTACCTGACATATAAGTGATCTCTGTCTCTTTGCAAAGACCATCTATGTTCCTTAGCATCTAGCTTTTCACCTCTTCACATTTTTATGTTTAGGGGGTGGTTTTCATCACTGTTCAAGTGACAAAGGCGGAGGATTTTGTGCATACGCAGATATCACACTGGCTATAAAGGTAAGAAGTATTCTTAAACCAGTATCTTCTACTATTTGTGCAAATGGGGGAAAAAAGCCACATAAATTCATAAGAATGAATTTACATCTTAATAGGAGAAAATAAAGCCATCTATAGATGGGTAGGAATAGGAAAATGGTGTGGTACTTGGTCCTGCAGAACATAATGTGTATGTAGTATTGTTAAGTGGAAGGGAAGAGTTGCAGGGGTCAGAATTATCTATGTAAATATGAACCACTACAATTGCATTAATAACATCTTCTTGTAAAAAACCACTCAAAAATCAAGCCAGATATTCATTTAATATCCTCAGTGATAATTATCCTAGCCTCGCAGTTGAACCTGAAAATTCCACATGAATTTCAGTGGTTACAATCAAGACGAATGCAGAGACAGAAATCCTCTCTCTGAATCAAGCTGCACTATATACAGTGCTCAGAGTGCTTCAAACTCATCAATAGAACTGTGAATGTCTCCCAAAATAATCACTGAATGTGAATGAATACATTTGGTATTTAGCTGTTGAAAGGCTGAAGCAAGAGCTTTCTGCAATTAGGGCTTCTTTTTATCAAATGTACTGTGGTATATTTGTATGCTGGAATATTTATAAAGTATCAGTAATAATCAAACATAAAAAAGCTTTAGTGATTGCAGCATACTATATGACATAACATCCTAATTTCTGTATGTGGTAATTTGCAGAAAAGTAACCCACAGTGTTCCTGTCATTAAAATACAGATTGAGAAATTATAGTGGGTGACAGTTTGTATAAAATCTTTGGGTTTTACCATGTCTATATTAAGATAGTAACTTGTCAAAGTTAAGACTCAAAGAAGTAAAATTTTTTTTCTTCGCAGATGTGGAATAAGAAATGAATTATTACTAAAAGTGGCGTTAATGCATACAGTCCCTGTAGCAGGTTTTCCTAAATGCTGGGTTGTATGCTTAGGTGGTTGGATGCCATGACAGTGGACTGTTGTTCCCTTCCTCTGATAGCCCCACTTGTGCTGTCATTTGTGTCTCATGAAGTTAGCTCCTCCATCTTTTGGGACGTGCACGGCTCTTGCTTCACCCTGTCCCAGCCCACAGTTGGTGCTGCTGCTCGTTCCGCTCCAGCCTCTGATGGCGCCAGTGCCACCATCAGCTTTCTCATCCCTAGCTGGACCTGGCCTTTCCTGGCTGGCCAGTGCGGGATGCAGGGATGTACCAGCCACACTGGGGTAGGGCCAGCATTACCACAACAGGGTGTATGACCCTGAGCTCTGGTGTGTCATTCGGCATCGTTGGGCTTATGCCTTGTTTGCAGAGTCTGCTTTACAAGTTAGTGTGGGGTGCTGTAGAAAGACAAGAAAGACATTATCTTTTAATGTGAAATAACTAGAGCTTTTGTAATTCAATGTATTGGAATCATTTAGCCGTTTATTTGGTGAATGAAATGAATAGACATGCACTACACCCAAATCAGAACGGTAATATACTGTGCAAGCTTCAAGCCTCCAGTTTAATCTGTCACCTAACTTTCTCCATCTTTTTCTTTGCTTATATATTCAGTTCTTATTTGAAAGAGTACAAGGGGTGTCTAAAGCCACAATTATTGATCTGGATGCTCATCAGGTGAGTAGCCTACGTGTATTCAATGCTGCAGGTATTTTGCTTAAAATACAAGTGTGTGATAAATACCGTTTTTTCTACTAGTATAAACCATCAACTCACAGAATACGGAGTTAATTGTAGATGATGGAAACTGAACAGGTTAGTTGTTTTATTATTTTGTGGTCCAAAAGGCTGTTAAGCCAGTTTAATAAAAGTAAACTGAGTTGTAGCTCCATCATGTGGCTAGAGGTAAAAATATTTTTGAGTTGCTTACTGATCTGAGGCATAAGTCTCCCAAGTAGATCAGTATCCCAGAAAAAACAAGAATCTCTTGAAACGGAATTACAGTTAGTTCAGCATGCATGATCATTGCAGCAACCTCTGCAGGGGATGAATTTGACCTTCAGTGTTTTAATGAAAAGCCTGGCTTCAGGCTAATGAAGTAAAGAATACATCTCTCTTCCACCTGGTGAAGTGATTTCCTGTGGGTACTGAGAACAAATCTCATCTGTGGTACAATTTCCAAAATAAAACTTGAAAGGAGGGAAATAGTATTTTTAGAAAAGCAGCTACTGCACCAAAACTATGTCCAATCTGAAGCATTGAAGATAATTTAATATGTGTAAATAAACCATTTTTAAGTAACTCCATTGCAATGAGGAAGCCTAATGGCTGCAAGTTTTCCATTTTCTGTCATCTCTTATCTGCAAGTTAAGGCATCCTAAAATTACCATGAAATAAGGACATAGATTATGCAGTAGAAAGGTACTTTGTGTTCATGATTCTCTTCAGCCATCTCCCTCAGGGTGTGGATTTTTTTTGTGCTTTTTTGGGGGTGTTTTTTGTTTTTTTGGTTCTTTTTGTTTTTAAAAAACTTCTCAGAATGTATTTTGATTTTCAGATATACTGGTAATCTCAGTCTGCATGCTGATCCCCCCTTTCCATAATTGTTTCCTTTCTTTGGGAAGGAGAGGTGTGTGAAGTGGTAGCTCAGCAGATCCTTTTTAAGTATGCAGATATTCTCATCTTGTAAGTGTTCCAATTCTTGGTGCATTGGCGAATTTCACCTTTTGTAAGAGAATGGTTCACCCAGAGGCTCTCATATTCCTACATTTCTGTTCATGAACTGTTTATTTGTGGATCAAGGGTGCTGAAGAAGTAAGTAGGATTTGACACTTTTCGCATAAAGAAGCGTAAAGAAATGCGATTCTGGAGCTTCCCATTCCCCTTTTCACACACATTGACTAGCTTTAGTCCAGTGATTCTTTCTTTCTTTCTTTTCCTGTTTGCTTGTTTCCAGGAGGGGAAATTGTACCAGAAATATAGGTTAACTGTCTGGGGAGAGTTATAAAATTAAGATAAATTATGTAACTGAATTACAGGAGATGTATCTGTGCAAATGTCTGTTCCTATAGTTTAAATTCTGTTGGGGGTAGGAGCTGGAGTTCTGTGTGATACACTGATTTCAACAACATTATCTTAGTGATTGCTGTGAAAAGATTATTTTTATACTAGTGGAAAACAGTCTAAATGAGAGCGAAAAGAATACTACTCAAATTCAGAAATGGAGGAGGGGGAGATATTCAGAATCTGAGTTTTCTCTCGAGTATCCACCTTTACACCCAATATGGTCTTTTTGTAGGTAATCTCTGGTGTTGAACAAAACATTAAACTGTTGGGTCTTCAGTGTTTGTAATTTTGCCAGGGATTACTTATCTCACCAAGGCTTCAATTATCAGAAAAGCTGTAGGCTGATTTTTATTTAGTTACTTATTTTTTTCAGCCCTGGTATAAGGATATGAGTATCACTGCAGCAGTTGAAAGGGACTTTTTTTGCACATTTAGAAGATGAGGGATCTATTTGATGGTCACAGTTGCTTTTGTGATGCTGCCGAAGACAATTAGCTTCTAATTTTCATTTATTTTTCTTTTACGTGCAATGAGATCTTATGATAATTATGGATAAATACGGAGATACACAGATGTTGGTTTTCATAATACCTGCGGTCTTCAGACTGATACTGTCAAAACCCTCAAAACTCTGCACCTCAAAATAACCTTCGAGACTATAAATACAAGAATGACACAGGAGTTTTAAATATTAAATCTTCTTAGTCTTAATTACTTTAGATTTGGCAGATTATTTAGTTCTGCGTTAGTGTGCTAGGAATAGCTAACTGTAAATTTCATTCAGGGAAATGGCCATGAGAGGGACTTCATGGATGATCATCGGGTATATATTATGGATGCGTACAACAGATATATTTATCCAGGGGATGGATTTGCTAAACGTAAGTATAACTGAAATTCATATTCCAAAATATAAAAGACCTACTGTGTTGTTAAATAATTTCTCCAATTTACTAACAAGTTTCCTTGCAACAATGTTAACTAGATATTTATTTTTTTAAATTCCATCTTGAACATAAGATTTTTCAATGATCACTGTGATGTATCACAGTAGTGTTAATATGGTAGTTTTTTCCCTCACTTCTGGAATGCAAGCTGTGGCTATTAGGTGGACTTTGTTAGCAGTCCATTCAAAAGCTCATACCACTCTTAGAACAGTGAGTTAAATAATCCTTTTGATTGCAAGATAACTGTTAGAATTTAATCTTTCCCTTACGGTAGATCTATAAAAGAATTCGCTCAGGTTTAGCTAATACTGTGTAAAAAGGTTTCGTGTTCTTTTGGAAGTTATAATTTATAACATACTGAGGTGTTGTCTTTACCATAGAACTTGTTTTAGAAGCATCTAGAAAAGAAGATGCATTGGAATGTGAAACAAGTTGGGAAGCAAAAGGAAGCCATACAGATGTTAAGAGCTGGTGCTTGATTCTGTTGTTGTTTGTTTTTCCCTACTGTGATGTGCCTATTGTCTGGTGACCTGTGACAATTAATTAGTGGGCTTTTGATGATGGTTAAATCGAAATGCAAAAGCCCAAAGTTATTTGATCTTTGATTCTGTTACACTGTCATTTATTATAGGCTTCGTTCGTTAGCTGAATGATAGTTTACTGGGGGAGATGTTCTGCTGCTGTTGAATTTCTTCATTCTGAAAAGCCTACTTAATTTGGATTCTTGGCAAGAATTAGGTTCAGTGCATTGTACATCTGGTTTTTAATTAGTAAAGATTTTTAAAAATTGTAGTATATGTATTTCAAGGTATTAAACTAAAAGCCGACCATTTAAAGCCCATCATGTCTGTAAGCAGACAAATTGCAAGCAAATGAAGTTTTTTGTTTTTATTTTTTTCTTAAGATAAGCATCCCTTTATTCATGTATCAAATGACAACGTTTTGAACAGCTGGATTAAGACCAAAACAGAGTAAGGCCTTGTTAGCAAATGTGAAATGCTGAACTTGCCCCTCCTGTGAAGCTGGGAATACTGCCATTCCCTGCCTACAGATGAAGCATGAGGTGCAGAAGGCTGCAGCCAAAGGTGTGTGAATATGTAGTTCCTTGCGGTTTACATAAGGGTGTCTAAATAGGGGTTCAGTGGCTAAATCCTTTAAACTCCTGCTAGGTGACCAGGTGAAGATGAGATCAGAGAGGGCATCTTTTTGAAGGGAGGTAGGGGCTTGAACCAGAGAGGGTAAACTAACTGATCACTGTCTCCCTGGACTTCCTACTAGTTTTCACCATGTTTTATTACGAGAGTCTCTTCTGTGCATTTTTTGCCCTGTGCGCTTCATTGGGGGCGGGGGGGAAGACTAGCTAACATTGCCTAGTGCTTAGCCATAAGCGTTTTGAGTCCCTAAGGAGAAGTAGTTTGGAATGACACAGAAGTTTAGGAAGAGAAAGGAGAAGATGGCTGGGGAGGACTAGTTGACTGAAAGGTGAGCATAAAAAGTTGACAGCTGAAACTCAAAGTTCAGTTCTTAAGAAAGCATTGCTGTTGGTCTGTGGTCATTTTAACTGTTTTCAAAACTGTAGAAGTATATTCAGTAATTAGCGAGAGATGGACAAAAGGCTATCAAATGCAAATCTGTGTTCATTCTAACCTACAGATCCATCACTGTGTCCATCAGTAGACCCTGATCCGGGTGATTACTGTAATTCAGTGTTTTGTGGTGGAGATGAAGACAAAGACCTGCAGAGGCATGGAATCTTATTCACGATCGTCTCAGCTTTTTAATGGCTTCATTAGAACAATACTTATTTGTTCCCCATGCTAATGTGTTTACCTCCTCCTCTAAAGCTCTATCCAGCTAGCGCATTCTTTACTCTGAAGAGGCTCTAAGTGCTGTTCAGAAGAGCACAGCTGTGCAGACTTACATGAACATTTATATAACAATAAGAAAAGAATTCAGGAAGAATACCATAAAGAAACAAAAGTCTTTGAAACTAATGTTGTTTTAAAAAAAAATAAAGGAAAGAGAAAGAATGCTTCACTAATGTTGGATGAGGATGGTAAACAGAAAAAAACCTACCCAGCAATCATGAGAATAAAAAGTGTCATTCTGTGGTGAATGCATTCACGCACGCTTGGTGGGTGCTGAATTCACACTTAAGATTTAAGATGCCAAGTCATTTAATTGGAGGCATGGGGTATGGTGAGGTGGAAGTCATACCTTGAAAACACTTCTGATGTAGATTTGATTAGTTCAGATTTAAAGTTACATGTAACTCCGTAAAAGCACCCAAAGCTAGGCTGCATAACCTTGGGGTTCTTCCCTCTACCTTCTCAACCTTCCTCTTCTTCTTCTAATGCTTTATTAGAAGCACTAGAAATAATTTGATTTAAATTAAGGATAGCTATTTGCTCTTCTGGTAGGATTACAGGGTAAGAACATTAAATCAAAAATGCTTGGGGCAAAGCTGAATCTTGTTATACATTCATAAAGCAGTTCACATAAATTCATGATCTCTTGCTGTTAAGTTTTGAGTGTTGGGGAAAAAAATAAAACATCTTAATAATTTCTCAGTGATATTTATCTTGTGTTTTCCCCCAACTGTTTCTTCTGCAATAGCAATTCAGTGTTTTCTTTCCCTTATGCTTTATTTAGGTTACTTTTAAGTTAATCATTTTCTTTATGACTTCTTTGCTGACTGGTAAATGGACATGTAGATCAGCTGCTTTTCAATAACATTTTCCACTTGTGTCTCAGGTTTTTTTTTCCCCTGCATCTAATTTTCTTTCTTCAATGGAATTTTTTTCAAGGTCATCGTGCTTACATTTGCTGGGAAAACAAGTAGTTGAGTAATCTTCTGTAATTGAAGGTTCTGTGAAAATGGAATGTATTTACAAAATTTCCAGAAATGCTATCTTTTTCTCTTGCTTACCTAAATCTTGCATTTTCTCTCAAAGCAATGTTTTGTTTATTGAGTAACTTCAAAACATCTATTATTTTTTTTTTTAGGTGCTATAAAACGCAAGGTGGAATTAGAGTGGGGTACAGAGGATGCAGAGTATCTTCAGAAGGTACATACTCACGTGGAAGGAGCATTAAATGAATTAAAACCAGATATCATTGTTTATAATGCTGGGACTGATATTCTGGATGGCGATCCGTTGGGAGGACTTGCTATTTCGCCTCAGGTATGTATAATACTAAAATGCCTATAGACTTTCACTCCTGGCTAGATAACGAAGGCAGTCCTGAAAGTGACTTGTGGCCGTTTGTTAGGTGAAGGTAAGGTGTATGCTTTACACTGAACCAGAGCATTTTCCTCTTATAGATAGATCTCTCTTGCTTTTTCACCATGTTTTTTGTTGTCTCTTCCTGACCAAATATTTTTGTTCTTTGGGTGGCTGTTCCAGTATCATTTGTCTTCTTTCTAAACTTTACTGATTTGGAACATCCAGACAGTAACCAGAGAGGCATATATTTTCACACTTCACCTGACTCCTCTTTTTCCTGTTTGGTTCTTTCTTTCCTTGTTTCTTTTACCCTCCCATAACCCATTTTACGATGTATTTCTTTTGTCACCTGTCCCCAGTATGTATCTTACACTTAATTTCCTCTGCAGCACTCCCAGCTGTTTTAAACTGCTCTTCTGATATCTTCCAGTTCTAGCAATTTTGTACAGCCTGTCTTGTTTGTTTTTAGCAAATGAACAGACTTTTTCCCTTTCCCTATTCTTTTCTACACAAATATCATCTCCCTTTTTTTTAGTTCAGCTTACCTTCTCTCTCCCTAGTATGGTACCAGATTTAAATTTTGATTTATTCTGTATAGCTTAATTGGAGTCTTCACCTTCCAGATACAACAGGTCTGCTTTTCTCAAAATACCCAAAAATTTACAGATCGCTTATTTCCTTCATTTTTTTAAATTATTCTTTCTCTGACAGTTTGTTGGTTCTCTCTCTCCTGTTCTCACATTTAGGTCTCTTTTAGTGTCCACCAGTTCAATACAGAAAATTGCTTTCTTGATTTGTGAGCTCTCAGATTCCCTTCTAATTGAGCCATCGCTTGATCTGTTCAGTTTTCATTCTATTTTGCAGTACTGTAGTTCTCAAATGCTCCTTTTAGCATAGAGCTGTAGTTCCTTGCTGAGTTTTATTGGCTTCCTTATGTATTTCCTCATTCTTATCTCTGTCGCTGAGCAGCCGCTTCATTGCTATCTGACTGCCTGCAAAATCCTTGATGGAACCAAGGTGGAAGGACTTGGAAGCCACTCTGAATCTCCAGGTGTGGTTTCCATGGCTGGGTAAAAGTCTCTAAGGAGAAAGGAAGAGCCGAGGGGCTTGGACTTGTTTGGTTTTTGACCTTGGAGAGGATATGACCTGACGTGTCAGATCTCTTTTGGTGGAGCAGAGATTTTTTGGAAAGCAGTGGCCATCAGGAGAAATGGAAGCTAGTGATAGAGGGAGAATACTTTAAGATGTTGCTTTTCAAAAATTTTTCTGCCATTTGAGAAGGAGCAGTGTTAATTGCCAAGAAAAGAGTTGCTGTAGCTTGTTGGATGCTCTGTAGGGAAAGGGACAAAATATAGGGATGGGGAAAGAAATTATTAGCCTGGTCATAAGTAGGATAAAAGGCAGACTGCTGTTTCTCTGTGCAAACAATGGCTCAGGTCCCTGAGGTTTCTGTAGCTCAAGCCATTGCTTTCTGAATGGAGGGCAGGGTTTCTTGTCTCTCTGATCTTGTTGGCTTGGGTGTGAATGGCGTGTTTCACCAAGCTTGAAATCCTAGGCTATTGGAAATGCTGAAACGGAAGGCATTGAGCCTGCGTAATTCATCTCTTCAAGGTTCATTAGTCCAGTCTTCAGTCCTACAGTTGTAGATGTCATTCATATTTTAAAATCTTGCTACAGTGTTAATTCTACTCCAAATTATGCCTCCTGAGTGATAGTTCTTGGTGCTTGAGGCTATACCCAGAAAACTTGAGGTGTAACAGATAAGTCTCTCTTACCTTTTAAGTGGGAACTGCATCAGGCTGTCATTTTAATTTGATGTATTTTCTTTCTTGCTAACATGCAAATGCTGGAATAAGCCCATATATTTTCCCCTCAGTTTTTCCAGGCTCAGCCACTAGAGATGCTGGAGCAGGGATGAGGTGGTTAGTCTTGTGGGAATAGGGACTGCTTCCAGTTCTTGTGTGGTATAATGTTTGCTGCATCCAGCGATGGTTCCCAAGGGACATACAGCTCATTCTGTAATTGTGTTACTTCCTTTAAGGATCTGTTCCTAATAGAATTCTTTGGTTTCCTTTGTCTTATTTTTCAATTATTATTCCTTACTCCCATTGTTCTTTTACAGGGCTGTGTCAAACTATACAAAACCCATTACTGTTGCATGGTTTTACAAAATATTTTTTCAGCTACATTTATTTGAATTTTATTCTTTCCCTTTACCATTTGTGATCTAATTTTTTTTAACGGGAGGGTAATATTTCTTGCTGTATTTACAGTCTTCCTCTAACCAGTCTGAGTGCTGCATATTCATTTTGTTGTAACACTTTTGCTGCTGCTTCCTTAATTTTTTTTGTATTTGAATGCATTTTAATCCCTTTCTCGTTCTCCAGCTTCTGCAGTTATTTAAATTCTGAGCTGTCCATTGTAAGCTGTTGTCTATTATGTTGTTACACTTTTTCTTTTTGAAGAGTTGTAATGGATTATTTATGCCGCCTATGTATCTCTTAAACTCTCTGCTTTTACTTTTTCCACAAAAGTAGATTTTAATTTGGTTCTCACTTACTTCTGAATTCTCTCTTTTTCCCCACATGTACTTATTTCAAACCCAGGAGTCGTGAAGTCTTCAGTTGTATGGGTTCGATGACAGTAAAGTACCTCTTGGTCAGCAGTCGTTATTATTTTTTTGGTTCCACATCCTTCTCTATTAATAAGAGGTCATTTAGAATTTCCTTTCTATGGATTTACTGTTACTTACAATGTGCACCTCCGCCTTCAGCCATAGATTCTTTTAGTATTAGCTTTTATTAGAGAAACTGGAAGCTAGTGAGTGTGAACGTGTAAAATTTGATTTGAATTTTTGGTTCTTCTCTAGGTTTGTGAAATCTTGATCAAGTTGCCAGACTTTTGTCAGGGGGTGCTATGCAAGTTGAACACAAACTAAAGCACTTTGAATTCAGATAGTCTTTCCTAGGCTTGATTCCTCCCCTGTGAAATAGGGTGAACATTTCTAAACTTTGTAGTCAGTTTAGACTTCATGGCCTTTGAGCAGGAATTCATCTAGGAATTTATGCTGAAGATTCTTATCTGTTGTGTCCTCTAAAACCAAGTCAAAGATTTTCCTTTTTTTTTTTTTTTTAACGATTATGCATGTAAACCTGCTAACGGGACTTTTAAATGAATTTTTTTATTCCTATTGTAAAATGTAGGGCTTAATCACTTACTAAGCATCCAACACTATATATTCATAAACCATAGGCTAGAACTAAAATGTACTCATATCACTACTCTTTT
>VYXH01008836.1:189137-199691 GCA_013397275.1 Burhinus bistriatus
TTTCTTTCTTTTTTTTTTTTTTTTTTTTTTTATTTATTTTATGTGTGTGACTTGTAAACTTGCAGGGAATTGTGAAGAGAGATGAAGTCGTGTTCAAGGCTGCCAGAAGCCGCAGAATCCCAATCCTGATGGTGACGTCTGGAGGCTACCAGAAGAGGACAGCGCGGATTATTGCCGATTCCATCCTCAATTTGCACAACCTGGGGCTTATTGACAAGGAGCTAGCAACCAGTGGAGCTGAAAATCCCAGGGTAGAACAGATGATTAGAGACTCTGCTAAAGGCTTAACCAACTTGTCACTGCAATGACAAGTTACTAAATTTTAGGAAACAACTTCCTGGTTTAGGAGCAGGAAATCTCTACGTCATTATCAGGGTTAATATAACATTTTTAAAAGACTCAACTTGCCTGTAAAGTAACACGGTAGAGATAGTGTGCAGTCACAGAATAACTGTGTCTAACTTCTGAAGCTATCTTGAGCAAAGGCAGCAAATCCTTTTAAGATAATTGAGACGTATACTGCAGGGTACTGTCTCTCAGTTTATAATATTACTGTAGAAAGCTTCAATTGCTTCTCTTACTGTTGTGGGTAGTCTATTATGTTGAAAGAACTATGCAGTTGGTATCCAAAGACAGTCCCAGACCCATTTCAGATGATGCAATTCAGGCTGTGGTGGGAGAAAGTTGGACTAAACCTACTGGCATTTTTTTAGATACTGTGTTTTATTTATTGCTTTTTTTTATTGAAATACTGTTCTAAAATGAGTTCTGTACAGGCTTCAGCTGTCAGTTTAATACTAAAGTTAAGTGCAATACTACAAAAAACAGTTCAGTTGGTAAGCTTTTAAGCCATAGCCTGTTAGAACGAAAGTTCATTAATTTATATTTTATTCTTGTTGTTGATAGTGACTTAAATCCTACTTATAAACACCTTGAGAAATAAAATATGAAATGCCTTTGGCTCCATATGCAAATGAGCCATAAGGGCTCAGCATTAACAGTCTAGTTTCTGCCTCTCTTAAAATGAGGCCCGCATATAAAAGGCAATAGTTACTATGCATTGTAAATCACAGAGTAAAGAAACTAGAACAAAATGAAAACTGATTTTAGAGTTCTGAGAATTCTTGCAGAAGATATTACGTAGAAATGTAGGGTATCTTTTATTATTGCCAGCTTGTCATGTATAAAGCAGTGAAGAGTAAATTTTGATTCTTTTTTCCCCTAAATACTGCTGTGTTTTTTCACTTGCTCGAAGAGTAATGGTACTCATAGTTGCAGTCAGAGTTGGTAACCAAATTGTTCATATTTACAGATAAAATATAGTGAAATTTCTACATTAAGTTAATGTGCTAACTTTATATGGGAGATACTAGGAGGATTTGGGAACAAAATAGTGTATTCAAAAGCAAATTCAGTACACTAACTGTAAACTTCGGTTTTATTTAAGTCGGTACATTTTGCATTAGGTGCTGTTTGTAGCATTGGCTCGTAAACGTACTGAACTGTATATTTTGCAAGAGCTTTTTTTAACTTCCAAGTATTCACAGATTTGTAGTAAGAGTTTCATGTCATGTTTAGGTTTGAGCCTTTCTATGAAGAAACACCAATATTTTCCTTGTAGTGCAATTGGTGTGTAAGCTGTTTAAGGAATGTTTAATTCTAATTGGAACACTTACCTCACTTAGTGTTAATTTTTAGATTGATGGTGTTTGTTAATTGTAAGAACTTGCACAATTGCTATAAATATCTGCTTTAAAACAGACTTGACATATTGCACTAATCTTGAGTTGCAACACTGTTATTAAAAAGCACTTTTAAATTTCTTAGTAGAAGGACCATCAGAGTACAACTAATGTCAAAATTTATTTTTTCTATACTGTCTGATGTTACTGAAATATGTTGTTATTCTTTCATATAATTTTTATAAAATTATAAATTACATTTCTATAAACTAAAACCCTGTCGTAGTACCATGTGGTCTTTTCCAAAACATTTTCTGTTTCTGTTAACATGTTTATATTATTTTTCCCTCAGTGAAGATTAAAATGATGTTGAACAATGCTGACTGATTTTTCTTTTCACTTCACATGTATCTCACCTGTCAAAAACTTTGAATGGAACAGTTTATTGAAAAGACAAAAGATGTGTTTCTCGTACTTAAAATGTAACTGAAACTGCAGTGAGTCGTAAGGGTGAATAGTATAAGGTTTGTCACCAGTGGATGACTTCTCTGAGAGTTAATGTATTAACCTCTTAAAGTGAGCCTGGAAGTTTTGTGTCCAAATACTTTTTAAGATGTCATCATAAGGGGTTAAAGTCACTTTCTAGTTCCAAGTTACATTCCATTACCTATATTGTAACTCCTATTTTAAGTATTTTATTGTTACAGGTATTAAACTGTAAACTAAGCTTCTGTTAAGGCTGCAATAGTTTGTTAGAGGTCTCTTTTATAAATCAGTAGCTTTTCAGAGTGAACTAAATGTTTGCAGAAGAGCCTGCTAACTTTCAGACTTGTGTCAAATTTGCGACTGTTAAGCAATGGACATACTGACTGCATTTTCAGTGTTTGTTATAAAGTTAGAATTAGTAAACAGACAACTCCTGCTTCATATTTTTCAAAAATTTTAATTTAGTGTAATATTTGACTTGGTGGTTAAAACCAAAAGATTGATTTCTACACATTAAGAAACTATTCCAAGATAAATGTGTACTGTTTTTCAAAAAGAAGTGGTGAAGTTGAATTTAGACCACACATATTACATGATTCATAGTTACTATACTGTTATCACTAGGCAAAGTTCACTGAGAATTTCATCATGGGAACCTTGCCTTGACCTACCACCGTCAAAATTTTTAGCTTTCTTTTGTAGAATGCAAAGACCTATGTAAGTCTGCTAGGACAACACCATGTAGTCGCAGATTTTGTGGGGAAAAAGTGTGGAGTTTTGGGGTTTTGGTTTTTTTTTTTAATTGCAGCTGTAACTATAAAATCCTCCCATAAAAGGAAGGTGTGTTTCAGAACTGATGCCCTAACTTACAACCAAAAAACTGTCTTGACGAAAGACCTAGTAAGTCTTGTCTTTCATGATAAGAGACACTAGTTTTGACTCAAATTACTTAAGCAAGAAATAGTGAGGATTGTTCAATACCTTACAGTTAACATACAAACATGCATTTCTTGTTAGTCATCTGTGTGTGAAATGCATTTAAAAAATAAACTGAAGAGTTGGTGTTTTCATCTGTTTGATTTTACAGTTGGTGCATCGAGCTCCAGCCCTCCTTGCCTCTCTTTGACAGTCGATACACAGTCTAGAACGTGGCATGAAAAACACTGGGTGTTGTGGTCGTAGCTTTAGCTGACTATGTCTTAGCTTTAGGTGGTAGTATCAGTCTCTTTCAAACTGAAGGTAGGATTTGTTTGTTTGTTTGACTTTGATGGTTTTTTTGAACATCCTGCATTGCAAAGTCCCAGACTTGCATCATGAATACAAGGAAGAATTTGGGAAATGCTGCAGTCAGACAGCTGTGATTTTTTTCTTAAAAAAAAAAAAAATTACGAAAATTAATTGGTAGACAGTTTACTGGGGGGAGGCGTGGGGGAAGGTAATGCTTATGTTTGGTGAGTAATAAATCACCACACTCCCAGATTCCCTACTCCTTGCTGCTCCTCTCAACCTGAGGAACCTAATGATGCTGAAACCGTCCCCTGATACCTTCTGGTCCTGCTACTAGAGTAAGCTGTTCAGCAGTGTTCTGCCTTCTCTTGCATATACAAGACACATGATTCTTTTCAGTGCTGGCTGCGTATGTTTTTGTGGTCTGTGAAGCGATGCTTAGGAATTTCTTGTACTTCACAAGTTGTACTATGCAATTGTCACGCATGCAACATAGCCGCATTGGGGAGAACACTCTGACAAAGGGAGAAGTTATGAAGTTAGTAATCTTGGATCTAGACTTCGCTCACACCTTGCCCATGGCAGGGGGGTTGGAACTAGATGATCCTTAAGGTCCCTTCTAACCTAAACCATTCTATGAGTCTATGAAGGAGCTTGCTGAGTTCAGAAAACTGTAGGGTGTAGGATCTTGGTGCTGTCTGCTGTGCCAGTGTTGGAATAATTGAAAATCTTCCTTCAAGAAAACTGCAAGCCCTTGGTGAAGAAGAAGCTTTCCTTGCTATCTTTGCCCGATGGAAGATGATCTTTCTTGTTCCCCCGGCTGATTCTGAAATGCAGAGCATATCAGAAGCAATAATAAAGTGATGCTGTGTCCTGAACTTGCCTTGGATTTAGCACAGGTTGTGTATTCCCCAGCCATTCTAGATGCAAGCTTCCAAATTGTTCAGTATGTGCTAGCCTTTAGCTTGAACTTTAAATAGGTGTGACTTTCAGTTTTTTAGTCTTTCCTTGATGCTTTTGGTAATCTCTTTGATTTCCCATCCTGTGCTCATCTAATTTCTAGCCTTTATCTTATCCTTTATGCAGATCATTTTGCTACAACCAATCACTTTTTACCAAAGATCAGTAGAATTAATTCCTTCTAAAAAGAGATGACGTCTTGGTAAGCTGTATGAAGGACTAATTCCCGTTACTGGTCCTGATTCTCTCCTAGGCTTACAGTGGCACTGGGAACAGGAGGTTGGTTTTGCTCAGTGCCTGACTCAATGCAAGTACAGTACTGACCTGTAGATGATTCTTAGGACAAAGTAACTCCTGCCCTACTTTCCTACAGCCTTTTGAACATGCAAAAATACTGTGTGCTGCATATAGCATTGACTTCCTGAAACTCAATTCGGCATACTGTGGCAAGACAAAAATGCTGTTTTGATTGAAAAGATTGACTAGGCATAGGAAATGACTGTGGTGGGGCTGTGGTTCTGACTTACCAGCCTGCTGCAGTTCTGACCTCCCTCCCTACAGCTTATCTGAGACTGATCTCCTGGCTGGAGATGAATTAAGTACAAAAATGATGAAAAGACTGCCAGTAATGCTAGGCTCATCTTGTGATACCAGTCCTGCAGTATTCTGTTTTGCCGGGGCAGTCGTCTGTGCAGCTGTGGCACACTTCCATAAATTATTCCTTCCTCCAAAAGTAATATTACAGATAATTAGTTAAACTATTTGTTGTCAGATGTGAGGCTAGTTATATATTTCACTAACAAGATCCAAACTCTTATTTTGCAGTTGAGAGTAGACATCCTTTGAGCTTGACTGGAACTGATTGTCTTTATTCTGGGAATGCATGTTTGATTTGTATATTAAAAAAAAGAGAGAAAAGGAAAAAAAATGTATTCTAGGCCAATCTAAAATAATGCATCTTGTCTTTATAGTCTTAAATTTAGTCTCTAGTAGACTTACAATAGGTTGCGATGCTCTGTAAGAGCAAAGAGATGTCTCCTTTTTTTCCCACTTTTGACACCTAAGAAAGATTGTAATTAATCCTGTTAGCTAAAAGCTTGTCATTTGTGCTGTGGATTTTTATTTTTTTTTTTGCCCTTGTATTGGCTACAGGTACAGAAGAGGGCAAAATAGTCTTAAGGTCTATTAGACCTAATAGACTTAAGGTCTATTTAGGTCTATAGTGGAGATGAGATGAGGAAACCGAACATTTCCTAAAGAAAAAGCTACTTCCCTCGCACGTGATGCTGGAGCTGCAACCAGCATGAGCCTCTTCGCTTTTTGTATGACTGAAGTAGAATCTTTCCTGGTACACGTAGGTATCAGCATATTTATTTGCTGCTTCCATATATTGTATGCTTGCTTCTATCTCTTTTCAGTGGCAGGTACACACAGTAACTTCTGTTGACAGTTGTTTGTCTTTTATGATGAGCAGCTCAATAGGGTCCCAGGTCGGAAAGAGATGTTTGATTGCTACCTGAGTAGAAGTAATTCATAATAGGTTCTTCAAGAATGGAAACAGAATCTGATTTTAATTTGATTCCTTTAAAAATCAAAACATTTTGACAAATATCAGAAGTACATGTGTTTTGGTTTTTTTGTGTGGGACCTCCAAAAACTAGTTGTCTGATAGTTCTTAATTTCAAGATGTTATGATTTTCTTGGAGTATTATTGTAAATTGGCTGAGGTAGTCTTTGCCAAGACTGCATCCTGTGATAATCACAGCAATGCAGATTAATGGAAAGCAGAGGGGAAAATGCATAACTGGAGGTGACATGATGTGACTGGTGTATAATCAGTCTCCTGATAGCACTGGCTTGGCTTAGCAGAGGCAGTAACGGTGTAATAAGACACAGCCCTGCTTGTTGCTCTGTGGACATAAGCAAGAGGGTGAAGTTCTGAAGCAGGTTTTAAAGATACTAATTCACAGAATCACCGGGGTTGGAAGGGACCTCTGGAGATCATCTAGTCCAACCCCCCTGCCAGAGCAGGGTCACCCACAGCAGGTTGCACAGGACAGTGTCCAGGCGGGTTTTGAATGTGTCCAGATTTGGAGACTCCACCACCTCTCTGGGCAGCCTGTTCCAGTGCTCTGCCACCCTCAAAGTCCAGAAGTTCCTCCTCACGTTTAGATGGAACTTCCTATGTTCAAGTTTGTGCCCATTACCTCCTGTCCTATCACTGGGCACCACTGAAAAAATTCCTATTTATTATAATATTATAAATATTTATAGTAATATAACAGATGTAATATATAATATATATTTATAACATTATAATTGTTTATTGTAATATTTTATTTATTTATTCTAATTCCTAATTTTTTACTTTTTCCAGAACAGTTAAAATGTAATTATTTGAACATTGTGAGATCGGAGGGGTTTTTTTCTTTTATTTCTAAAATAAAATTATTCTTGTAGATTCTATAAGAAAAGTTTTAAAAATGGCATTATAAGCATTGCCCAGAGCTCAGCTACAGTGCAGAGGAGAGGCTGGGCACAGGCTATGGCTCAGGCGTGCCAAGGAGCATTGCGCTGTGCCTGGCTGCAGAGGCAGCCGCAGCCCGTAGGCAAGGCCTCTGACCAACAGGCATCCACTTCGGAGCTCGGTAACAGAAACGTTGATGAGATTTGCCTTTTTGTGGATGAATTTTTTCACTTTCATGGTATGCTGTCTCTGAAATTGATTCTGAGGAAAATTGTCTTTATCTTGGCCACTGTTTCTCAAAGCTGCCTTTTGTTAATTAAAAAAAAAAAACCAAAACAAAAAAACAACAACAAATAAAACCCCAAACAAACAAAACCAAACCCCAAACTTCTGGGCAACTTTGTATGAGCAGTGCTAAACATACCCCAGGAACTATGAGAAAATACTTTAAGGATTTTTACTTAGGCATGCAGTTAAATAATATACTTAAATCTATTGATACCACGTTAAGACCAGAGAACAAAACTCTACAAACAGAAATTGGATGTACTCACAGCACAAAGAAATATCTTGTGATGAGATTATAAAGCCAGACTAGAATTGGCAACCAGTAAGTACTGAAAATCAAATGAATTGTTTTAGATGGTAGCAATAAACAAGACTGTATAAAAACAAACAAGTCTGGAAAGGAGAAAAGCCAAACTTGGGCTTTCATTCTTTCTAGTATGCAGTATCATCGGGTCTGTAAATGATGCTAATCCTTTGCCTCTTTTTTTTTTTTTTCCTATTACTGTTTCTAGATGTAAACACGGTGTCACAAAGATGCAGTTTTGGAGTGGAAGCCATAGTAAAACAGCCATGTTTTGATTTCTGGAGGGAAAATCACCCCAGATTTGCTTCCGAGGTGGTTCCCTCCAATTCTTCCTTATCCTTATCCTATACTGACCTATAAACACATCAAGTTGTAAGAAAGCAAAATAACTCTTCACTAACTCAAATAAGAGACAATGGTAAACAAGGCAGTGTATCTCAAGCCAGCTTTCCTTGTGATTTCTTCTATTTACTGTTGATAGTGTTAGAAAGCTTTAAGAGTTCCCAGTTAAGAGTTAACGTTTTTAAGGCTTTGGAAGTTGGAAACACCTGAATTGTTTCAAACTTCATTCTTTCACTGATTTGTAGACTAGATGCCTGTTTTACCCGATCCTGAATTAAGGCACAAGTTTTACAAGTAACACAGCAAAAACTGTAGTATGACAGAAAAATAAGTACCATGTGCAGTGGCTACGTTAAAAGGCAAGAGAAATCTTTTGTGTTTTCTCTAGCCTGCATTCATTTACTCTTTAGGGAGTAGGATATTGAAACAAAACCAGTGAGGGAGAGAGCTGTAGAGGTTCCACGCTCCATCAAGATTTCACACTGTTCGTTGTGATTAGATACAAGGCCATATGCTGATAAATTAATTTGAAAACTGTATGCAACTGTAGCTTTGAACACAACTCCATATAACTCCTAATGCTACATCAGCGGCATCTGCTGCTAGGGATCATTTTCCCGATATTGTCATAAAAATCCAGAAAGTTACTAAATGCTCCATAGTCTGGTTTCATTGGGTTAATAAAAATACAAACTGTATTTCTATGCTGGTTAAGTAGAAAAACTAGTTCAAAGAAAGATATGCTGTGGGGGAAAAAAAGCTGTCTAAAGGAAGATGACATTTTTCAGAATGTATAGTTTGTGAAGCCATAAGATAAGGATGAAAAGCAAAGCCTGATTTAATGCTATTTAAAAACTTCTCCCAGAATTCTTGCTTGCTTGCAAACGCTGTGTGTCAGTAGCAATTATAGCGTGCTATACGTAGGTGTTGAAGACCGGAGCGTGGCTATACAAAAAGGACTTGATCATCGGTGAGGTTACAGCACATTTCCTAAAGTGCTACAGCGGGAGATAACTTCTGCTACATTTTACATGGCAAGCGGCGTGAGGCCCACTTCTCCGCTCCGTGTGCGAAGAACCTTTGTGACTTGGTCACAAAAGCTGGCTATTTTATCTAGATCAGTTTTTTCCTCTATCTGTTTGCATGCATGCTATGCCACCCATGGAACTCGAGTTCTGCGCTATCTTAAATAACGGTCAGAATGCAACAGCAGCCGTAAAGCTGTGTCCTACGGTACTGATACATCAGACCGCCTCACTAGTTATTTTGTGAATTAATCTGGTTTTGTACAGTATTTCTAGGCAGGTGTTTTCTTACAGGCCAGCAAGCAGTGTGGCTACGGGTCTGAATGCTGCAGCTCGTTGAGTAGTGTTGAGTGTGGGGAACGTACTTGAAGGTTGTAATCTCATAGTTACTGGAAACTGAAAATTGAATACACGGCAACGCTAAAATAATGATGGTTATTAACCACTGCTCGAACAGTAACAGCACTTTAAGAAATAGTGAACTGTCTGAATTAGCAGTTAAGATGTCTTATTGGATTTGCCAAAAGAAAGGCTAGATAGCCTCATTTTGTAGAAGGTCTTGGTTTACAGAGGAAGAGGTAGCACAAACAACCACTGTTAGCCTTTTCATTCCGGTGCTGCTTGTTTCACATGTGCAAATTGTTGTTCATTGCGGCTGCTCATGAAAATGTTGTTTGCACAGCCCGACAGCATATGCAGCGCAGGAATGTGGAAGGTGAGAGTTGCAGTATAAATGCGTAGCCTTCCATGCCAGCACACTGGTTGAATTAAAGAGTCTCATGAAGTGTGGCAGCAGCAGTGCTGATGAACTGCAGGCGTGGATCTTGAGAGCTGACTGCATTTGCTTGACAACAATATTAAGAATTCAAAAAGTTTACCTTATTTTGACCTTAGAAAAGTAAATATGTATGTCTGGAAGTTAACAAGCTGTAATAGAGATCTGTTCTTCACGGTGTAGTTGCAGTAATTCTATCTTATTTTTAAATACCTGAGGCTCTTGATGTAATGGATCTACACAGCTTGAGAAATAAAGCTGAGTCACCAAACGAAGAAGGCAATAAACTGCATTCAAAACCATTGCCATCTGGTTTTTTATATTCCTCCTCATTAAAACTGGAAGGCTGATTTTTCCCAAATGCTGCAATGAAAGTTGGGTGTTCCTGTGTTGTAGCATGGCCGTTTTCATGTTGTTCACAACTAGAGAATGGTACATGCTGACTCCCTTTCATACTCCTACACAAAGAATTTGAGGAAATTTAAATGACGCTTTTTTAGGATACAGGTAAAAACCAAAGACTAACCTTTTATTTTTCCATAGAGATGACCAGTCCCGACTTAGGCCTCACCTCATGTAGTCTAAAACAAATAACTACATGTTATCTGAATGATTTGTTATTAAGGTCAATTTTATTAAAAATAAAAAATGGGAGCGGTAGGCAAGATATGGTAGTTGTGAAGAAATGCAGTTTGTAAGCTTTAGTTCACGTCCAAGTCCTTTCCCAGCTAAGGACAAGGAATATTTCAGCTGAGATATGGACAACGTAAACCTATAAAGAATTGTCAAGGTCAGTGCTAACAAAGTTGGACCTGATTTATTGCGCATTTCTCCAACAAGGACAGTGTTTAGAGGGTTGGATTTGATTTAGTTTTCACCACTGAGGTATTGCTAGGGGAAAAAATCCCCACAACTCAACAAATTACCATATTGTGGATGCGATGAAATCAATAGCGCTCACACAACAGACATATGTTCCTTGTTTCTTTTTTTTTTTT
>VYXH01008836.1:209075-250283 GCA_013397275.1 Burhinus bistriatus
GAGCAACCTGGTCTAGTGGGAGGTGTCCCTGCCCATGGCAGAGGGTTGGAACGAGATGATCTTTAAGGTCCCTTGCAACCCAAACCATTCTATGATTCTATTTTCTGTGTAACCAAATGCGTTCTCAGTCCCTCTTTGAGTCAAGGAAATGTGGAATTCTCTTAACCGTGGTCCTGGCTTCTCTCTCCCGCGTTTTGACAAGGGGATGCCGGCCTGCTGCAGGCAGACAAACTGGCTGAATGCAGCGTGTGAATGAAAGCCACCTATACTGTGTGTGACCAAAACTTACAAAGCAAATTTAATAACCTTGTTGTTTACAAGCAGGTTTTTTTATAAATGTATTCACTACTGATGTTGTTGAATGTTTTTTTTCGAGTGTAGTGCTGTTATAAAGCATTTTAATGATTTGATTTATGGGTATTATGGTTCACCTAAGTCTTATATGTTTCTGCTCTTTAAACAGACACCATCACTGAGTCACTGGCTAATGGCCTTGGCACTGTAATGTTTGCTGTCTTTTAATCAAGATCTGTTCTCATCAATGTTAACAAAAATGGCTAGAGGTATGTCAAAGTTCAGTTGTGTTTTTTTTAGCACAGAAATACCCACGAGTTGGGCCATTCTGCTTGGGATGCCAACGAGAGTGGTCTCAGTCACACCTCAATACCTGAAGGATCCCTGTGTACGAGAGCCAAATTGAGGAGGGTCTTCAGGTCTATCCAGTTTTTCTGCTGGACATTTTGCCCACATTGCTGTGGTGAGGGATGGCTGAGCAGTGTCTGGGTTGAGGTGTCTGGCAGAAAACTGCATGGCAGCAGCACAGTTGCTTGGAAAGCAGCAGGTAGACTGCATTTGCTCTTTCACCCCCTGCGCGGTCAGGTTTTTTCTTGGGTTCAAAAAAGGCCAAATTCTTCTCTCAGTAGTGGCTGTAAATGGGGTTCATCTCCATCACTGCTTCATTTACATTGCTGTGGATTAGATGCAACTGATAGTACAAGGTCGCCCAAGTTCCTAAATGCTCAGCAGTTCATCTGTTGTTGGTGTTTTCAGACGTGTTCTAATGGAGCTCAGCTTTCTGCCTGCTCTCAGCTCCCTTTCCTTTGGAGATCAGCAGTGGCAGGACTGCATCTTGGGATTGAGTGCGCCCTCAGCAAGTTTGCCGATGACACCAAGCTGTATGGAGCAGTCAACACACTGGAGGGAAGGGATGCCATCCAGAGGACACTGGAAAGGTCTGAGAGGTGGGCCCATGCCAACCTCATGAAGTTCAACACTGCTGAGTGCAAGGTCCTGCATGTGGGTCAGGGCAATCCCAAGCACAAATACAGGCTGGTTGGAGAATGGATGGAGACCAGCTCTGAGGAGAAGGACTTGGGGTGTTGGTGGATGAGAAGCTCAACATGAGCTGGCAATGTGCACTGGCAGCCCAGAAGGCCACCCGCATCCTGGGCTGCATCCCCAGCAGCGTGGCCAGCAGGTTGAGGGAGGGGATTCTGCCCCTCTACTCCACTCTGGTGAGACCCCACTTGGAGTACTGTGTCCAGCTCTGGAGCCCCCCGACATCAGAAAGGACATTGACCTGTTGGAGTGGGTCCAGAGAAAGCCACAAAGATGATCAGAGGGCTGGAGCACCTCTGCTATGAGGACAGGCTGAGAGAGTTGGGATTGTTCAGCCTGGAGAAGAGAAGGCTCCAGAGAGACCTCAGAGCCCCTTCCAGTCCCCTAAAGGGGACATACAGGAAAGCTGGGGAGGGACTCTTGATCAGGGACTGGAGCCATAGGACGAGGGGGAATGGCTTCAAACTGGAAGATGGGAGAGTTAGATTAGATATTAGGAAGAAATTCTTGACTGTGAGGGTGGGGAGACACTGGCCCATGTTGCCCAGAGAAGCTGTGGCTGCCCCATCCCTGGAAGTGTTCAAGGCCAGGTTGGATGGGGCTTTGAGCAACCTGGTCTAGTGGGAGGTGTCCCTGCCCATGGCAGGGGGGTTGGAACTGGATGATCTTTATGGTCCCTTGCAACCCAAACCATTCTATGATTCTGTGTTGGAACTGTTTGGACTTGAATTGCAACCCATAGACAGTGGGCATCGGGATCCCACCACCTGAAGGTATTTAGGGAATGGAAGTGGCAGCAGGGTGGGCAGACCAGGAGGAGGACTTGAGAACTGGGTCTCTTGGGAAGAGCCGTCAGAGAAAATTTGTTCTGGACAGCTTCATACCTAGAGCCAAATTTTAGCAGTGGCCTAACCTTTGATGCCAAGAATTTTTGTCCTGTCTGGCTGGGAGTATTGGATTAGTTCAAAGAAGGTGGGGGTAGAGAGAGGAAAGAGCCTAGATGATTTTCAAAATGTTTTTCAGTGGAATTCTGCAGCGTTTCCTGTTATTTGCATCGTCTCCTTTGAATTTCACTCTGTTGCAGAGTCAGTTTATCTAGAGGAATTAAACTCTGATGATAAAATTCCATGTTGAAATGAGTAAACATATTGGGATCCTTTAGCACTAAATCACAATGATGTTCTATTAGACACTGAAAAGGCAATCCCAAAATTACTCATTCAGTAATATTTTAGAAATTATTTCAGGCGCCTGCCTTGTAATGTCTTCTGACATGTACTTTTTAAGTGAGTTATCCATGCATTTATAAATTTCTCTTTTACTTAGAATACAGCAGAACTAGGTCTTTGATATTATGATCCTCATAATTGTTCTTGGAATTTTTCTTTGGATGAAGATTTTGGCATGGATGATACTTTGTGAAACAGTCCCATGTCTGGATCTCATTCATCACACATCTTGAAAAGAAATGTCTCTTGGCTTTTAGATAGGGCTGTGGAATTTTTCAAAGGATGAATTTGAACTATAAAGTGCATGTACATTTAAATATAGGTTCCTTTAAATACGCAGACCCTACGTAAGGGTCAGAGTTGTACACATTCCATTAATGGTAAGTGTAAATTTTAAATGCGTTATAGGCAATGGAATATGCACCTTTATATTAAACTGGGTTTAAATATGACAGCATTTGCCAAATAATTTGATTTCCTTGAATTATATCTGTTCTGATCAGGCATCATGAATGGAAACCGCAGTTATTCTTGGGGTTTGTTTTTTTTTTTCCGTCAGTTTGTGCATGCTATTTCTCCTTCCAGCTTTTTGCAGTGGGGTGTCCAGCAGCTGCCCTGCAGAGGGCATGGAGCAGACCCCATCCAGATCTGCGATCCTGGCACTTGGGTGAAGCGTGGGGCAAAGGTAAAGCACAAAGACAGCCTGAGCCAGCTCACAAATTACCAACGTGCAGCAAAAAAAAAGAAAAGGTGTGTGGGGGAGAGCAGAGAGGGGGTGAGGGGGTCCTGGACTACATGATGTAATAGATTTTCTCTGTCTCTGATCTCGATGCCTCCAGTTCCAAAGAGGCGTTAATGGGCTGGGGTCTGTCCCACTGCGCTTCAACAGAACTCTTTCTGGTGTGTCTAATTAAGCTCATACATCTATCATGTTAGGTTCGGGGCTTATCACTTCAACTGGAGCGTAGTTATTGGAGCCAATATTTGCTTTAGATGGGTTGCTGGACTTATAAAGTAGGGTGCTGGGTTGTATTAAAGCAACTGAGCTCATATTAGCAAAGCCTGGCAGTTCTGATGTGGAGCCTTCAGATGTATGTAGTCTTTCGTCTTGGGCCTGACCTAAATCACCAGCATTTAGGGACAAGAAATGAATTAAGTCCTGTCTCTGTACAGACTAAATCCCTGGACTCTGCTGAGCGTACCAATAACGGAGCCAGCAGTGGTCATGTCTTTCCTTGAGACCATCATAAATTACCTTTATTAATGGCAGATTATAGAAATTTCAGCCAAGCCTTTATCAGCACTTAGGCCAGACACCAGATAAACAGTTGGCCGCGATTCTGGCCTCTAATAAAATTGTACATGAAACTTAAACTCCTTTTTGTGGTTTAAACACTTCTCAAAAATGAGCTGGTTCCTCCAGCAGTGTAAACTGGTGATGCCGCCTAAAGCCAAGCCAAGTCCGCTGTGATACATCCGATGAGGATCCAGCCCGTTTCTCTTGGTGGGGTAGTCCTGGCTCCTTCTGTGGCCCCCGCTGTGCTTGCGGAGGAGGGAGGATGAGGACAAGCACTGCCTGAAGCCCATGTGTGGGGCTGGCGGTGCAGCCGGGAGGGCACCCATCCCAGTGGGCATCACTGCCATGCATCTCCTGGGCTTGGCTGTGCCTCACACTGTATTCTGAGTCGAGTTTCTCTTCCCATCTGGCTTGCAGTTTCCCCTCAGAAGGACGGGCTGTTTGCTGCCGGTTGCGCTAAGGGAAATTTCCTGCTGCTGGGAAGAGATTCCGGGCTCGTGACATGCCTGTGCTGCGGAAGGGGTGGATGCGCCCAGACCACACATGCCGGCACTCTCAGGGACTGTGCTCTCAAATTAAAGCAAAGTGACAACACATGGAGCGTTGATGTCTGTAAGGGAGGCTGGAGCAGCTCTGGCAAAGTTAGCCAGTGTAGCCTTTGTACTATTTTTCTAAGGTTTTTTTCAAGCCTTTGAAATACTTTTTGACATCTGCTCTTCATTACACAACAATACAGCTGTCTTTTTAGGAAAAGAGACATTTTTGATTATTCATTTCAAAGTTAACAAACACATTTTAAAGTGCCCACAATAACTGCAAGGAATTTGCTTTCAGGTGATTTGGCTGCACAGCCGAGTCCAACTACAACACTGTTTTCTGTTCCACGTCTACATTTACCTTGGTCACAACTAAAACCAGGTTTTTATCAGAGTTCCTGGGTTTGTTTTTTATTAAAGAAATACTTTGACTTCATCTGGATGGGCGACATGAAACTCTGGCAGGAAACCTGAACCGTGTGGTACTTCATGCACTGAGTTCATCGGCAAAAGTGTTTTGTTTGTTCTTTGTAGCGACAACACAGTTGCATTGGGGCTTCTCCCTTTGCCATCAAAGGTGTCATACGTAGCTTTCTTCTTTTACACCCGAGTGGAAAAATACGTAAACTTTGAAGGGTTTTAAAGCAAAATTACTATGTCAGAATTTTAAGACAGAGGTATGCAGCGGAAAAGCTGACCTCTGTTTCCCCTCTCATGCCACATTGCACTCGTTGTATTTCTTTCTCTGAAAGCCTGGAGCTGAGCGTAGGACTTGGGCTGCTTTCGGAAGGTGAGGATGCTTTGAAGGAGAGGCTGAGGCTGCAGCAGCTGCAAGGGTGAGAGTGCACACATACCTCGACTCCTGTCTTCAGTAATTATCGCAACACCACCCATGTTCACGTCGGGCAGTGTTTCAGGCACCTTTTTTTGGTTTTTGTGACCCACACGGGAACCCTGAGTCTGTCGGGAGTCGGAGGTGTGAAGTGGGGAGAAATCGCAGCCTGGGAGATGCTCTGAAGGACAAAGAAGAGTGGGTCTCTGAACTCAACAGGTCTCGTTTCTGTAAGAGAAGGTTGGGAGGTTGTTTTTTGGTTTGGTTTTGTATGTTTTAGGAAATCATTAAGCTTTTAGAAAACTTTTCCCCTTCCTTGTTTACTACAGAAAATACTTGTCATCTTCACATTTCAGCTGTTTCTTGATATTTACAATTCTTCACTTTTGGTTTTGTACATGTAGGGGGAGATTTTTCTGATCTTTGGGACAGTCGGAGAAGATCTTAACTTTTAAAATATTAATTCCCCTTCTAGCAGTGCTAAAAGTTTATTAAGAAAAAAAAGAAAAAGCTCTATTTATCAGCCATAATGTAGTTTCCTAAAACACAAAACCTCTTTTGATCAGGTAAGCTAACCTGGAGCTGTGCTCGCGAGTTGGTGAGGGTATAGCTCAAAAGTTAACACAGATTTTTCCGTACCCTGACAACTTCTGAAAATGTGATCCCAGGGCTTCCAACTTGTATTGCTCTGCCCTTTTGGAAGAGAAAAATAAATCAAAGGAACAAGTAAGAGTGAAAAGAGCAGAGGTCATCTGTAAAAATATATGGAGGGCAATCTGTAACTAACCAATATCCTGCAAGCTTCAAAAACCTGAATAACAGTGTAAGTGTCTCTTACATTTGCACTAGACATCTTTCATTTTCAGTCACAGGCAGAGTCCAAGCCTTATTCTGTATTCTCAACCCAAGAGTGGAAATTGCACGTTGGTATCCATCATGTGTTTGTTGCTTTTCTTGCTCTGGATGGTGGCCGGGTGCAGGGTTGGAGCTGGAGCTGGGGGCTCGCTGCAGACTGTTGATATGGGAAAACAGCCGGGGCGAGTTTTCTAAAAACTGTTGTTAATTAGAGGTACAGCAGCTGGCTCATAGCTCAGTTACTGAAGATGCCTAATAAATACGATCCCTCTTGTTTTTTCCAGTGTAAAGCAGATGTCAGAAAAACAGAGAAAGCTCCTGTCCTCATAGGGCAGAGGAGATTTTAACTATAAAGAATGTGGCTTCCTCATCCCCATCCGAAGCATTTTGATAAAATGAGAGACAGCGTGTCCCTGGACTTTCATTTCTTTCCTCAGGGGGAAAGTCTGTACTCTCAAAATATCCGAAGGTTATCTTCCAGGCACGGGTCTCTGTGTTTGCTCCGAGAATCTGGGCTACCGCTGTCTGCTCACACTGATTCACTTTCTGAGAGTTTTGGTGTCATGACCCTGACACATCTGACAGAAAGTAAGAGCAGTTTACTCTAAATTTAGAGCACAGCAGGGTGCAGCTGGGATTAAGCAGGACAGTGACCAGAGCAGCAAGGCTACAAGCTAGCTCAGTTTGACTTGTTCCAAATAGTTGAACACTATTTCATAGAATGGTTTAGGTTGGAAGGGACCTTAAAGATCATGTAGTTCCAACCCCCCTGCCATGGGCAAGGACACCTCCTACTAGACCAGGTTGCTCAAAGCCCCATCCAGCCTGGCCTTCAACACCTCCAGGGATGGGGCAGCCACAGATTCCCTGGGCAACCTGCTCCAGTGCCTATTTTCTTTATTTTATTGTGTTGAGTGCTGCAGTTTCAGAAGGAAGTTTGAGCTCTGCACTCATGCAGAGCCGGAGTGGCTCCAAGCATGGTGGGCTTGGAGTAGCTCAGACCTGGGCAGCCCTGCTGGGTGGACTCTGTTTCGGCTGTGTCCCAACTCGCTTGCACGTGGGGAGGGACCTCCTCATTCAGCCTGTCAGGGGACTCCAGGGACCTCTGTGGCCTTGTTTTCCTTTTGCCATATATGATTTCTGGTGTCCATCCAAGCACAATCCTAATGCAGGATGGTAGTGTTGGTCCCAAGAGTGATGGGGTACCTGCCATCAGAACCCCCTTCCAGCCTGTGCTTCTCCATATCCTGCTTCTCTCTTTGAGTATGAAGTGGTTTGGTGCAGTTTACTCCAGATGTGAGACAGATCACTTTTGACGTAATCACTGAAGCTTTCTCGCTGCTGTGGTTGACTCCAGGGTTATGTCTGCAGGCTGTAGGGTTGCATCGAACTGTTTTGAAAGATTATAGCCCTTCTACACTTTCAAGAGATGATATAACCTGTTTTCTAACTGTTCACAGAAATCCTTGAGATACAGTGTTGTGGTCCAAGGAAATAACTCCACAATCTGAGCTGTTAATGTATTTTTATTAAGCAGCTCATTATGACGATGATGATGATGAGAACATACAACACATTTACTTTTTTCTTCCAGATTAAAACGGGGCAGTTTAGTTTCTGGGGAAAAGAACTATGTCAAACATNGCTGTAGGGTTGCATCGAACTGTTTTGAAAGATTATAGCCCTTCTACACTTTCAAGAGATGATATAACCTGTTTTCTAACTGTTCACAGAAATCCTTGAGATACAGTGTTGTGGTCCAAGGAAATAACTCCACAATCTGAGCTGTTAATGTATTTTTATTAAGCAGCTCATTATGACGATGATGATGATGAGAACATACAACACATTTACTTTTTTCTTCCAGATTAAAACGGGGCAGTTTAGTTTCTGGGGAAAAGACTATGTCAAACATGCTGCTCGGGAGTCATGGAGGGGAGGGAGGGAGGGAGGGAGGGAGAAAGATTTGCCATTGACTAATTTAAGGGATACTCTAATCGGCAGCAACATTTAAACAAGCTTCTTTTCATACATATATTGGGCCATTTTCTGTACTAAATGGCTCCATTAAATGGTTTTCCAGTACTTACACTGGCCAGACAGCTATTAAAGTCAATGGGAGTTTAGCCTCCATAAGAAATGGAGCATCAGTTCTTCTGCCAGGTGAAATATATCATTCAACAACAGCTAAACTCTTGTTCAGAGAATCCAACAAGCTAATGTAAACAAGGACATAAAGCTTCTCAAATCCTGCTGAGCTGTTTTTGCAGGGGTAATGTCTTTTACAGCACTAAAATCAGTTCCATGGGAAAGCGAGCCGGGAACCGCATCGGGGCTGCATCTCCAGCCGGAGGAGTGGGGACCACTCACCAGGGACGGCCCTGAAATGGAGTGGAGCAGCTGAAAGCCAAAAGCAATTCCCCTGTTTTAGAAGAGAGAGTGAGTTCTTCCAGAAGCAAACCAAGAGTGTGTCTTCCAGAGCTTCCTGGAGCTTCCTGTGCTGAAAGTCTGTCTCTAGAGACTAGCAGGTTACCTTGTCAGAAATGCCCTATATGTCAGGTGCTTTTGCAAACATGCAAAAGAACAAAAATCCTTCAAAAATATCTTTGGAAAGGACTGGCATTGCCAAGGCTGTGGGTTATTTGGTTGTGACTAGGTACAAATCTCCAGTTGGAAAAGAGCCTCTCCAGCAGGTCGGTTCTCACTCGGGTGTCATAGTGCTTCCTAGAGTAAAGATTAAGAATTAAATGGAATTTATTTTTTCCTGAAGAAATTTCAGAATATTTTTGGTTTCTCAGTACTGTGAAAATAGTTTGACAATCAAACACTGAATTGGTGGGGGGAAAGGGGGACAACCATTTCATTTTCTTTACTGTGAAAAATAATTTTTATGTTGTCATTTCTTTGAAAAACAACAATAGTAGCTAAACCCATCTATTTAAAAGATTTTTTAAATTATTTTTTTTTTATGGATAGCTTGTTTGTTTCAAAAAAACAACCCAGGAACCTGTTTCTTGGAATGTGTTACTGTTAGTGAAGTTTCGTGCACACACACACACAAAATCAATAATTTGATTAAAAGCTACTGAGCTGCGATAGGGATGGTGTCCTGAAACCAGCTGTGCAGCGTGCGAGGTGCCTGGCTCTAGCCAGGACGCGTAAGTGTGAAATGGAGAGCAAATTCCAGTCTTGGTTGCTGTCTCCTGGAGTGTAAATCGAGGGTAACAGCCCACAGCTGGGCAAACACCGCCTGGTGCTCGCTTGCGCTCTTGTCAGGCTGTTTGCTTTTCATTTGCCTCCATCAACACAATGTAAAACTAGATACAGAAAAAGATTTCTTGTGTGACATTTCGGAGGAGAAAAAGATGTTGCATCGAAGACGGGCTTCCGTGGCCAAACGGCTACTAAAGAAAAAGGGCATCAGTATTTCCTTTTAACTAATGACGGAAGCTCGCCGTTTGCTTCTCTCTGTCATGTAAATAATCTGTGCTGCTGCCTGCTGGCATGTCCCCCTCCTCTCGTGTGCTCCTGGAACGGGGACGGGTGGCCCAGCATTTATTTGCATAAATGCACATACCTGGTATTCTTAACTATATAGTCACGGTACTGCGGCAATGCACAGAGGGAGGCTGCAGGCAAGGGCAGCCAGAGGGTTTTGCACTTTGCTTGCTTTATTTTATTTGCTTGGGATATGGGGGGCTGCAGTTGTCCATAGGTCCAAGAGAAGTTGAAATGCCCTGGCTCAGAAGCTGGGATTGACCTGGTTTGGTGGTTGGGAGCTCTGCAATGGCTGTCTCGCTCTGCTTTCCCAGGCTGCGCTAGGGAAACTTGTTCCACAGAGTTTTGTGCCCCCGGTGTTACTCCTGGGACCTGGGTTCTCCTGTGGCAGCTGCACCCTGAGCACTTCTGGGCTGGCCAGCAGCCTGCTGCAGACTTTAGGTCCTTGGGGGCAACAAATGGTCATAAAATCCCGTGGGAGAACATTATGGAGAAGTGGATATGGACTTCCAAAGGTTAACAGATATTTCACAGTTAGATTATGGGGACCTGTTTTTCAGGAGGATAGATGGATGTGGTGTGGTGTTGGTAGTGGAGAAAGCAACCCATCAGTGCTGGGGACCTGCGCCGAGCACAAACTTGCTGAGAAAAGGTACGAGACTGCTCTGCACTTGCGTGCCATGTGTGCTGAGATTGGGGTCTCTTGATGTCTTTTTTTCTTCTTGGTAGGAGAAACCTTTGGTTCTTGCTGGGGTATATAGGAAGAGCTGCCGGTTAGCTGTAAAGTTTCACAGTGAGAGGTCCCCTCACTGCTGTAGCTCACTTGGAGGATCCTCCACATACCTCCTCAGCTTGCTCTAGCCCACGTTGCCTTTCTAAACCCTGATACCAGCCTGCAAACCTGGGGCCTTTCAGTAGGGCCTGTTGCACTAGGACAAGGGGCAATGGTTTTAAACTAAAAGAGGCGAGATTCAGACTAGGTATAAGGAAGAGCTTTTTTTCTGCTGAGGGTGGTGAGACACTGGCCCAGGTTGCCCAGAGAGGTGGGAGATGCCCCATCCCTGGAAACATTCCAGGTCAGGTTGGATGGGGCTCTGAGCTCCCTGAGCTGGTTGAAAATGTCCCTGCCCATTGCAGGGGGCTGGAGTAGATGGCCTTTAAAGGTCCCTTCCAACCCAAACTACTCTATGATTCTGTGAAACCAAAACTGCTGCTGCTGCTGTTGCTTGGTACTGGGTGCAACGTGCACCCCAGGGGGGTCCTGGTTTATGGCTCAGGTTCCCAAGTAATACTCCAGAAACTATTATTATTTTTTTTTCCCCTAGTGTATTCCTCCATTTTGGGAAGTTATGCCTAAATATAATTTATTATTGATGGGGAAAAAACCCTGCTGTTTGTAGAAAAAACGGGTTGTAAGGTAGTGGGATTTGTTTATGGGCAGTTTTTTTCACTACATGGATTGATTGCACAGCTGATGCCTGCTTTTATCTGCTCATGTATCTCTGGATACTAATTTATCCTGTCTTGTTTATCACCGCTGCTATGTAGTCAGAGAGTGATTTTTCTAGTCTAGGAATTTCCTGGGGAGCAGGAGGCAGCCTTTCGAAGCAATGCAGGCTCAGGGTTTCTGAAATGCTGGTTTCACCTCTGGGGGAAAAAATGGTTTTGTTCCTTTTCACTGCAGTCCTGGAGACAATTTTATCGGAGTCTTCCCACCTCTCTCGCTGTTCATTTGGTCTTCTACAGCCACGTGCAAGTGCATCACCGATGCATGATAACAGGAACTTTAAGAGCTGTGGTGTATTGTTCACAGATGTAATTTGGGAGTAAAAATTGGGATTCTGCCTCCTTCTACTGTCTCAGTACCTCTGTGTATCTCTGGCCAGGCATTGCAAGGTGAAAGTGATGGGTATCATCATGGATAAACCTGCAGGCGCTGGCCAGTGGTGTCCTGGTGCCTGGAAACACAGACAGCAGCAGGCGGTCCAGCTGTCTGCACATCCCCAGTCCTGGAGGGCTCATCTCACGGTGGCTCTGCACAGGAGGGGGGGGATACAGCAGAACAGCAAAAAAAAAAAGGCATCAGCTCCGGTAAGGACTTTTCCCAAGTGCGTGTGAGACCGAAGGTGTCATTTGTTGGATGTAACACTCAGGTTTGTGGCAACGAGACCTGTCGAGCCTCACTGCAGGGGCTGGTCTCAGCTGCGGTTGTCACTGGGTTGCATGAATTTGGCCCTGAGCTGGAGGCTCTGCCGGTAGTGGGGACCCATGTCCAGCTCTGCAGTGATTCCCCAGGCAAAGTACTGTTCCCAGGCTGGATCCTCTGCCTTTTGTGCACGAGGAGGGGCTGCGCACACCCTCCACCAGCATTTTCCCTGCTCAGCCCCTTGGAACGGACATGAAAGGTTTCCAAAGGTGTTTTCGTGTTACGGTGTTTTTCACTGAGTTACTGGAGGCTTCTGAGGGATGGACAATTGCTCCCACGGCATCTCTCACACCCCTTTGCTTGCAGGAGCACTGTGAGGATGCCAAACACCACCTTCTCCCCCTCTCCCCCTGCCCTGCTGCCCCCCAAATCACGGGCTGGCTGCTGCCCCTGCAGGCAGGGTTGCTCTTCAACGGGCTCCTCAGAGCAGATGTTACCAGTCGTTTACTCCTTTGCCTCCGTACTGACGTTTTTATACACAAACAGCAGCCTGTGGTCCTGCTGGCCTTTTAATGGAAAGAAAATAATACCCTCCTCCGTTGCTATTTGCTTGGTTTTCCTGGCACTTGGCCGCAGTGGGACAGGAGGGCGTGCAGCATCCCTCCTGCAGGCAGCTGCTCCCCAGCCATCGCCTTGGCACCCCTGCCCCGCTCCCAGTGCGGCTGGGAGAGAGACCCCCCCAGGGAAGGTGCCGGGCTGGCAGTGAGCAGCATTGCTATTGCTGCGCAAATACCTGCTTTGGGCCTCTCTTCTTTCTGGGAAAACCCATTTTGTGCTCTCCTGCTCCTCCTGGCCTGGCCCAAGGCCGGGCTGGGCTCCGTGCCCGTGGCTACCTGGGGAAAATGCTGTTGCCGCTTGACTTATTGAAGTCTGAGGCTTGCTGCAGGTGACAGATTGCCTCTGTAATGTTTGCCCCCAGGGTCGTCTTCGCTGAATGTCCCCTTGTGCAGGCACCTCTGCAGCGTCTGTCTGAGTGGGACATATCTCCTGAACAACCTTCTGCTGTTGCATTTGGGGGGTGGGATGCTACAGCAGGGCTCTGCTCTGCCCTGGGGGACCCCAGCTGACTCCAGGAGCTCTCCCAGGTCTCCTCCCTGCATCCCATGGCTCGGCCAGAGGGTGCAGCACACCAGGGCGAGACGGACATCAGGTTAGTGCAGGAATTTCTCAGCCTGTTGTTGGTGACTCATAGCCAGAGTGCACAGGAAAACCGTAGCCATGTTTCAAAATACCAGATGCTCTGTTGTTTCCTTCCCACAGTGGATTTTCCATCGCCCTAGCCTTGGCCCACCAGCAGCCTGCCTGGACGCTCTCCCTACTGTGCTTCAGCAATTCTCCCGTTTCTGTGGAAAGCCCTTCAGGTCAATGAGTCCCTGTTCTTCCTTATTTGGAAGCATGTTCTGGTGAGAGATGATTCACTGAATTTGCACCAAAACATTCAGTAACGACACAGTCAGTTCCTAAATGCACCCACAGTCCACAAGTTTTNCTAACTCGTAAAAAGTAAATTTTGATTTACTCTCATCTGTAACATGCTCTACAAAAAACAATTATCAGTTTTCCATCAGAAAAGGTGAGTTGAGTATTTCATTTGTCCCATTTTGTAGAATTATAGAATGGTTTGGGTTGGAAGGGACCTTAAAGATCATCCAGTTCCAACCCCCCTGCCATGGGCAGGGACACCTCCCACTAGACGAGGTTGCTCAAAGCCTGGGATGGGGCATCCACTTCAAGGGATGAGGCATCCTCGGGGGATGACCACGCTTCTGGATGGCCCAAGTTGGAAGCGTGTCCTTGGGGGAGATCCAGAGGGGGAGGCCGGGCAGCAGAGCAGCCCCTGCGCACCCGTAGCCCCTGCCCACGGAGGGTTCTGCNGTTCTTCCTTATTTGGAAGCATGTTCTGGTGAGAGATGATTCACTGAATTTCATAGAATCATAGAATGGTTGGAAGGGACCTTAA
Organism: Burhinus bistriatus; assembly: GCA_013397275.1. Lineage (NCBI taxonomy): Eukaryota > Metazoa > Chordata > Aves > Charadriiformes > Burhinidae > Burhinus > Burhinus bistriatus. The sequence continues at coordinate 222,827 of VYXH01008836.1, forward strand.
AGATCGTATTTTCTCAGTTTCCATTATGTGGCAGTTTCCCTTTCCCACACATGCAGGTACACCCTCACACACCCCCACCCACACACCCACACCCCTTACCTCACTGTGTCTTGTCTTGATATCCAGAGTATCCCTCTTTGTGACAGACCAGTGGAACGTTAACCCCGGTACTGCATTGCCAAATGAAAAAGGAGTTTGACTACTGGTGATCCCCATTACATAGACTGGCATCTAGAAACAGAGAAAACAACTTTCTCGGGTAATTCTAGGATGCTAACCAAACTTGTACAGAGCAAATATAATTAAACTTAAAATACATTGATGAAGAGGTGGTATTTCTTACGAAGAAAACGGTTTGGCTGCTGTGTATGTTGCAAGGATGTATCACGCAGAAGACTCAACCACTAACTCGTAAAAAGTAAATTTTGATTTACTCTCATCTGTAACATGCTCTACAAAAAACAATTATCAGTTTTCCATCAGAAAAGGTGAGTTGAGTATTTCATTTGTCCCATTTTGTAGAATTATAGAATGGTTTGGGTTGGAAGGGACCTTAAAGATCATCCAGTTCCAACCCCCCTGCCATGGGCAGGGACACCTCCCACTAGACGAGGTTGCTCAAAGCCTGGGATGGGGCATCCACTTCAAGGGATGAGGCATCCTCGGGGGATGACCACGCTTCTGGATGGCCCAAGTTGGAAGCGTGTCCTTGGGGGAGATCCAGAGGGGGAGGCCGGGCAGCAGAGCAGCCCCTGCGCACCCGTAGCCCCTGCCCACGGAGGGTTCTGCAGCCTCCGGGGGGTGTGTTGCAGCAGGTCACGGCTTGGCAGAAGCAGCAGCCATGGCAGGTAGGTGGGCAGTGCAGTGAGGTGTGAAGTACTGTGTGCATATACTACATTGATATGTTTATGATATTATGTGTACATTTTTATTAAATATTACAATTTAAGAAAATTTTGGGCTTATTTGGCTTATTTATGATTCAGGAACATTATGTGTTATTTTTTCTTAGAATACCTTACACAAAAAACCTCTGTGTCCATGTAAGATTTCCTTTTTCCCCAAGCCTTTGCTTTATGTTTCCACCTCTAACACCCACTTGGGGAACCCCGTTGCTCCAGACCAGGACGGCTGTCCCTCCTGGGCACAGCTAGGGTGGCTTGGGCATGGGTCCCTCTTGTCCTGTATCTTAGCTCTTCAGTGGAACAAGGGCCTGTTTTTGTTGTCCCTGCGGACCTCCAGTGGCTGGAGGAAGGTGTCCCCATGGCACAGCTGCTGGCAGAGCAGCGGCTCCGGCAGAGGTGCTTCCCTGGGGAGCAGCCCGGGAGGCTGTGCTGAACCTTGCAGACCATCATGTCAGTGGGAAAAGTTCACTTTTCGGTACGAACCATTTTTCCATGCTTTTTAGATGTGCTTTGGCCAGAGGTGTACAGGAGGTGGCGGATGCCTCTCTGCGCCTTGGAGTGCACTGGGGTTTGCTTTTCCCTGGGTGCCCACAGGGACCAGCGGGAGCCCTGCTGGAGCCCCTGTTGAGGGGGCGAGTGGTGTGGCCTTGAGCAACCTTGTGTTTCTCTGCAATTCTCCATGTGGCAAGCTACCTGCTTTGCAACTCCCACTACCCCTTTTACATCTCCCTTTGCATCTGCCTTTGTGCCAAGTTTTCTTTTTAAAGCCCCCTCTCCCATGAAGACGTGTTGCGGTGCTCCTGAAACCATTGCACACCTGTCCCAGGAAAGGGTGAGGGCTTCTTCCAGCCCCTTCTTGCTGTGGCTGCTCTGAAGGATGCTCGTGCCAGGCGTGGGAGAGGAGAGGCAGAGGAGGGGAGCGAGCCGCTCCAGAGAGGAGCCAACCACTGTCAGTAATAGAATAAGTCATACAATAAAGGGACACTTCAGTCTCATGTCTTCTTGCTGACAGAATGATTCATTTTAAGTCTTTTGAACCAGGTTCTTACTTAATTTAATGGTGTATTTGGTAATTAAAAGGTATGGAAGGCTAAATGAAAAACTGAGTAAAGATTAAAAAAAGAAAAGGTTGCTTCTCCCCATAGCCTGTGGATTTACCAGAAAGTGAGTTTTTTCAAGCACAAAGGTTCTTGTGCTCCAGAAAAGCCTAATTCAGTGCACCAGAAAGACTTCAACTGGAAACGTTACTGATGTTCTCATGCTGCCATTCATTACTAGAGATGGGCTGATTTCTTACTATTTATGTTTGATTTTTGTTTGGAAACAGTAGGAGGAAAAAAATGTGCCCACTGTGAAGATTTGGTTCACACAGGTCGGCGTATTATTTCAGCTGCAAAAGTTGCACGATGGATTCAAAGCATCTTTCTCAGACGAAAATCAGTACCGGGATGTGTGTGCCACTGGAGACTGGAACGGGCCCTCTTCTAGCACGACACACCATGCCAAGCTGCTGGGCGTATTTTCTTTGTTTCCTGGTTTTTACTGACTGTAATAAGAGCGGCCACCCAGGGTGCTGGGCATCCCAGGCAATCTTTTAAAAATACGTTAAACAGATTTGTTGATTCCCCTGAATCAAATCAAATGAGCCAGTGATAACATAACCATGGCTTTATAAATGTAAGTAAGTAGCATTTCAAGCTTTATGCTGTGAAGAGCATAGTGCTGTTAATGAACTTCATGGTCTCCAGCACACCGAGTGTGTTTTCTGGAGTTTTTTGACCTGAGTCTCTCTGCCCTTCGCTGGTGGTGATGGTTTTTTCTCCTCTAAGGACTGTATGCTGCTAAATAACCTTCGTGCCATGGCTCAGCAGTGCATCCTGGGTGGGAGGGTCTGGCTGCGAGCTGAGGCGAGCCCTTGCTGCTAGGGGTGAGTCCGGCCGGGCTTCTCGGAGCCATCCAGGTCACGAGCAGAGCGACGTGGGCATGTAACATTTCCCAATATGTTTTTGTGTGTTTCTAGCTCGTTCTCCTCTCGCTCATAGTAAATAACTATGATTACAAGAAATAATTAGAAGTTGCTTGAAATATTGGTGATAAAAAAATTAGCATGTTCACTGCAGAGCTTTGCTTTTTTTTTTTTTTTCCTAAAAGGCAAATGACTCTTCATTTTCCCCGTTCTTTACACCTCACCATGAATTCCTCCACCATGTTGGCAGGGCTTCCTCTCCCCAGATTCCCCAGCCCTGTCCATCAAACACATGTAGCCAAGTGCACAAGGTGGAGGAAACATGGGCTGTGACCGTGGATGCTGGACAAACTGGGCAAGCTGGCATCTCCCAAGGTGGAAATATAAACAGAACGGAGCATCAGGTAAGCGGCAGTGTGTGAAATGGGCACTTCGTGGGGCAGGTCCCACAGCCGCCACCTTTCTCAGTGATGCTGTCAATGACCGTATTTGGCTGGGTCCGGGTGCAGCAGGAGATGCTGTGGGAAGCCCTTGCACTGCAGCATTGCTTTGAGGAAAAATCCCACTGTGAGTGGTTTTGCTGGGAGAGGAGGAGGATGAGGCGTGCTGCAGCCCAGGTCAGAGATCTCCTTTGTTCTCTCAGGAGCTTGCAGGAGCTTTGCATGGGAGAAAGGAAAAGGGGTCAGGCAGCCTCTACAGCACTCCCTCAGCTGCTGGAGAAGGAAAAGGAGGAAAAACAGGAATGAAAAAAAGCCCAATAACTAAGTACTCTCCTAATTTCTCTCCTGTATAAATGGCTTGGTCTGGTCTCAGCTGTTTCCTTCACCTCCATCCTTCAATGGAGAGACCCGACCTGGAATACTGTATCCAGCTCTGGAGCCCTCAACATAAGGACATGGACCTTTTGGAGCAGGTCCAAAGGAGGCCACGAAGATGATCAGAGGGCTGGAGCACCTCTGCTGTGAGGACATGATGAGAGAATTGGGGTTGTTCAGCCTGGAGAAGAGAAGGCTCCGGGGAGACCTTAGAGCGCCTTTCAGTATCTGAAGGGGGCCTACAAGAAAGCTGGAGAGGCACTTTTTACAAGGGCATGTAGTGATAGGACGAGGGGTAATGGCTTCAAGCTGGAAGAGGGGAGATTTAGATTAGATCTCAGGAAGAAATTTTTCACTCTAAGGGTGATGAGACACTGGACCAGGTTGCCCAGGGAAGCTGTGGCTGCCCCATCCCTGGAGGTGTTCAAGGCCAGGTTGGATGGGGCTTTGAGCAACCAGGTCTAGTGGGAGGTGTCCCTGCCCATGGCAGGGGGGTTGGAACTAGATGATCTTTAAGGTCCCTTCCAACACAAACCATTCCATGATTCTATGCATCTCCCAGCATGTGGAAAGAATAAACCAGGTGTGAAGACTGGGGAAGGGGAAGGAGCCTACCATGCTTTGCCCAGGAAGAGAACAGAAGATCCTGCGACTCCCAGAGGAGACAAGAGACAGAAAAAAGCATTGAGGAGCTTATGTAGTGGCTGGGGGACCAGGGAGAAGAAATAAGAGGGGAGAGAAATGGTTTGTGGCTATTAATAGCAGGGCAGGCAGAGGACACCAGTAACTCCTTGACATTAGGCAGCTGGCCCCAAAGGTTCATCCCCGCTCACAGGGCATCCACAGCTGGGATTCACCCAGCAGGGGGACCAGGAACAGCATAAAGAATAATGGAGGTTAGCAAGAAAACTAACTAAATAGTGCTGTGTGTTTCCAGCAGGTCTTGCAGCCCATACTCAGCACCGTGGTCGTGGACATCAACCTTATTAGATTGGAGGGAGATGAAGTACACCTGTGGAAGCTCCAGCTGCAGTGTGGGCGGTGTGTGGGCACTGTCCTTCCTCACTGATGAGAAGCAGTGGGGCAGGCTGGGCGCAGAGATGTCTCACGTCTGCCTGAGATGATAGGAGTCCTGCGAGAGTTTGGGTTTTGGTGTTGATCCTCAGCCACCGCAGAGTTCTCCTTTCTGCTCTGCTTTGGGGGCTGACATAGGGAGGGTGCACCAGCTGAAGTCATAGAAGGTGGACATTTTGGACATGGGTATTTTCCCTAGTTAGTGTGGGTCTGCATCAATAGATCTCTCTGGGTGGAGGGTAAGGACCATTTTAATCTTGCTTGCTACTGATGGGAAGGCAGAGGATTGGGCTAGAGCTGTAGCTTTGTGAGGAACGACCCAGGGAATGAGTAACGTGGCACCACCTCCGTTTGGGAAGAATTATTAGCACAGCCCCAGAGCAGGATGCCTGGAAACCTCTGCAACACAAATACTAGGGAGTTCATTCATACAGCAAAAGATTTTATGACCTTATCTAGCCCTACATATTCACTACACCTCTTCATTTAAACAATCATCATGGGAGCACTCTGTCCATGCTGGAAGGTCCATCTTTCCCCCACTACTGCTCTGCAAGAAGATACTCTCTGTTATGCTGCTGTACGGTGGGTCTCCTGGGTCCCTACCAGTGAAGGAAAATAAATCTGTTTACAAGAAACAAACAGCTTTGCGTAAACTACAGCTCCAAGCTGCCAATTTCATGTTCTTCCAGCACAGAAATGCTTCCCCCACCATAAAGCGCTCTTTTAACAGCAGCCACGGTACCGCCCCAGGGGCGTGTGGTTATGAGATCATGTCACTCGGGAGTAGAAAGCATGAGACCGTGCCCTGTGTCTTAGAAATACAGATGTGTGATGATTATCTCATGATAACCATTGGAGTTCCTGCTGTAATGATACTCGTAATAATTTACCCTTCAAAAGTTTTTTAGGTTGGGATCACCCTGTGCTTGGAGCTGGAGCAAACTGCTGTGTTCAGGGTCTGCTCTGTGGAATGGTTACTGAGATGCTACTGCTGCGTGTGCCGTGAAAAGATATGGCTGGGACGTGTTCCTGAGTTCCAGTGATGTGTGTAACCAGAAAGTCAGATAATTTCTAGTTGGGACGATGGATAGTAATGCTCAAACCACTAATATCACTAAATACGGTTGCATGAGATTAAATAAGAATACCCTTATTGTCAACCACATTCCCTTTTTTTTATTACCAGATAATATGCTAATGTATTATTATAGTTCTTTCTGTGTGTTTCTTCTTTATATATGTTCATCATCTAGACTCTAGGAGGGCTGCAGCTGCAGCAGGAGTGGAAGCACATGGGGAAATGACTCACCTCCCATGGGCTGGACACAGATTTTTGACCTAGCAAACCACAGGAAAACTGACATAAAGGTGGAGCATTGTGTTATTCGGGGAACAAAACGTCACAGCAAACGACGTCTTCAAGTTTGGTCTATTTTTTATAACAGACTTGTTTTGTTGGCTGTGAAGTAAGTGTGAAGAAAATGTACTTATGATTTCATTTCAAAAGCTCAAGTATACTAAACACCTTAAACCACAAACGATCTACAGTGATGCTGCAGTCACAGTCGCTCTGTGCCCTACTCTCCTCTGGTAGGAGGGCTCCAGCTCTGAAATGAAGACCTGGGTGAAGTTTCAAGAGATGGCAAGAGACTTGCGCTTCCTTTACACTTCTTAAAAACTCCTTCCCTTTTCCCACCGGGACTGGACTTCCAATGGAGGGACCTCTGTGAGCAGCTGGTTCTGCATTGTTTGTGGTTGTGTCCGAGTCAAGTCCAGGTGTACATAAAGACATTTCTCCTTGGCGGTTTGCAGTAATGTTCAGGTGCATCCAAACTGATCCAAAACAAAGCTTGTTTCAAGGGTGGCTTCAGACTTTCTCCAGTCTCCAAGAAATCCTCGTTAGAGCTGTGCTGGGGGCCTGTGGGATATGCAGGGGAGGCTGAAGTGTTGCTGTACCCTCATAGTTTTAGACTGAGCTTGGAACACACGTACCCCTCACCTGAAGGACCTTAAGTCAAACAGACAAGCTGCCTTTTCCGGGAGGTAGGAAGAGGGGGACTGGGAATGGTGGTTGCAGGGCAGTTTTGTCTCCGTCCCCCCTCTGGCAGTCCCTGCCCTCCCCACTGCTCTTGCAGGAGCTCTGCAGCTTCTGAGATGAAAATACCCCACAGAAAATCCTCTGCATCTGCCCAGGAGTCAGAATTTAATGCAAAACCTGGCCCCATTTCTCCCCTTCCCAGACACCAGGCCCTGCGTGTGTGCCGGTGTGTGTGTGCACACGCCACGTCTCAGCCCAAAGAGAGTTTTTACACCTGCCTTACAACCCACTGAGACAATTTCGTTATGGAAGCAGTGATCTAAGTTTACAGCAATGCAAATACACCACTCTAATGCCGGTGGTTTATAATGCTTTTATGAGGTGTGTCTGCAGGAGGTGACGTCCCCAGCACAGGCAGAGCTGGCGCTTACCTGGCTGGGACCCTTCCAGGGAGGGGGGCGCGGGTGGCCTCAGGGTGATGGAGGTTTTCTCACACAGCAGACACGGGACCTCCTAAAGGGACAACGCCATGAGCTGAGACAGGTTAAGGTGTGCTCTGGGTGGGAGCTGCCCAGAGAGGGCACCTTCACCTGAGAGCAGAACATGACCCCTGAAAAACTTGTGGGTTTTTCTTCTCCTTAGCCCTGAAGTAGAGACGGTAAAAACAATTTTGTGGATGCTGCTATTGATGAACTTCAGGTAAGCTCAATAGTTAGAGCTCCTGCATCTCCACCCCCTGCCAAAGAAAACCAGGAGCAAAGAAAGAGAAGAGAGCATCTGCTCTGTTTGTAGCAGGGACCGCCGGCGTCAGAGCCTGCTAGCAGTGGTTTTCTGCCACTGCGGGTCATGAAACAAAACGTCCCTGGATGGTCCAGTCGTGTTTGAGGGAACTGGGACTCGTCTGAACGGTCGGGTAGCTCTGGAGCATCTCTGGGGACTATGGGTTTTAATTAAATTGCAAAACTGCGTCTACTATGATCTTGCATTATTTCTATTAAGAGGAGAAAAATCTTTCGTTAGCATATAATTTCTGAATGTGCAAAGTCATAGCTAAAGACAGGTTGGTGACAAGAAAGAGGGTTTTTTGGCTAATTGGTCACTAATTCATGTATAGGTGGTGTTCAGCAACCAATTTGCATTGCAGAAGCTGTAAAGATGAGGCGCTGTTTTACAGATTAAAAAAAATGCCTTTGTGTTACAGCACTTGGTCGGAAATTGTCCTTAGAAAAGAACAAATATGCCTTTTTAGAAACCTTTTGCTGTTTCTATGGCACGTGTCACTACTGCATGCCAAGGCTGCCTGTATATCAATATTTTTGAGTTACTTGATGTTCTGATATGATTGATTTGGAAACCCTGATCCAAATGCCAATAGTAGCAAAATGGCAACTTCAGTTGTACCTACGCTTACTTCTGTAGGGTATCTCTGTGCTGCAGATCACTCGCTCCACAAAACCACACATAAACAGGTACTGTGCCCAGTAGAGTGATACATCTGGAACAAACATCTCATTTTAAAAAAAAAAAAGCGTCCAAAGAAATTAAAAACTTGGGCATTTGGGGCACAGAAATTATATTCATGGAGAGACTGGTGGCTCTAAAGGAGCTGGATGTCCCAGGGGAGCAAGAGTAAATGGTCATTTTTAGAGTGTACTCATATGCACAGGAAACAAAACCCAGTTTTGAAACACGAACGAATCTGTGGTTTTTAAAGGCCTCCGTGGGTCTTCGATATTGTTCTCCATTACTCCTCTGATGTACTTACAAGCTGGTGAAAACCAGACATGAAACACAACTAGGTAGTAAATGGACAATGCCACCAGCAGTATTTTGGCTTCCAGTATAACAATTTCAATTCCTTAATGTTTTAATATTAAAGTCAAGGAACACCTGCAAACTTTGTTTAAAAATTACATATTAGTTGGCTGAGATGGGAGTACTGTACAAATCCAATTTATTATTTTCTAATTGCTACTGTTAATTAGAATGGCAAGATATGAAATTGCCTGAGTAGATGACTGAATAATGTATTACTGGGTTTTTTTAATTCAACAAGCTTCTTTTTTTTTTTTTTAAACAGAAATTTGCAAAGTGAATGCAAACAGCTAATTAGAGAAAGGTGCCAGTGCCAGCAAGTGCTCTGATGGGGTTTTGAAGAATGCGCACCTGTTTTCATGCCTTAAGTGTGGGACTGAGTTTTGAGAAGGGATGTTGATGCTGTCTTAGGATGCTCAGTCAAGGATAATTAATCTTGAACGCTTTTCTGTGTTGGAATTCATGTTACTGTGCGCTACGTTGGTAGGCTATGCATGTGCAGAAGATGTGCAGAAGATGAGCAGAAGTGTCTCATGGTGCAGAGGACTGCTGGGCTGGTGGGTCCACGCTGTCTCCGTGTGGTTATGCTGGTGTAGAGCTGCTCTGAGCTTGCTAAAGCAGCGTTTGAGCTTAGAGTCGCTTGCCGTTGTTTCAAATGCCAAAGCAATATCTGCTGTTTACCAGGTAATTGAACTGTTTTTCCAGTATTTTCCCAGGAAAAGTGGATCAGCTGCTTATGTAGAGGGGAAATACAAAGAGAAGAAAAAGGATACTGAGATTTGTTACAGATTTTGATAGCCTATCAATTTTTCAACACAGTGACATAAATATTTTACAGTAAAGCCTTGAAGCTTTATTTCAAAGAATATTTCTCCTAGCCAAAATGGGCTAGTCTGCCTCTGATTCTGTGTCACAGTCTTGCCTGGCGGTCTCAGCCACTGCCAGTTATTTACTGAGTCTATTGAGAGCCACTACTTGGAGACCATCACACACTGTTCAGGGACATGGTGCTATTGGGGAGCTGGCTTAGTCTTTGATTTTCTGCCTTAATTTTGATTTATTTTTTTTTTCCAGAATATCTCCCCTTCCATAGCTTTCCTGTCTTTTCATATCCTCTCATATCTTGCCTTCCATAGCTACTTCACTCATCCAGAATAATTTGCATTCCTTCTTTTTTCAATTTTTTCTTTTGTCCTGACTCACCTGTCTATTTGATGTCTATTGACATCAAGCCTGCCTTGCCACCCCCTGTGCTGGTGTAAGACTCTTGAACATGGTGGCCCATGGACTGTAATGGGCCATGGGATCCTTCCTTTGGTACTAATTATGCTTCTACCTTGATCATCTTCCCCTGGTCCCCTTGAACAGTGTCTCCATCTCTTTCTTAGATACACCTCTCTGTTGTTTTACTGCCTCCCTCGTGTCCCTCCTGAAGACTTGCATATTTCAGGAATTTGTCAGGCCAAGAGATGTTGGCAAGATAAAAGTTAAACCTGAAAATTAAAAGATCAAGAAATAAAAAAGTAGCTTTGGTCAGGCCGTGCTTAAATTATATCATAGCATACACACAACCCTACGGCTATGGTTCCTCTGGTCACCTCTGCAGCTGCTTGCCTCTTAACTGGGGCCGACTCCTGCAAACACCTCCAGAGACACAGGATTGTAGACACCCAAACAGCTCTGGTTTTGTTTGACTCCCTGGTATCTGTGTGTCAGAGGGCCTAAAAGATCACCTCTTTGCTGCAGGGAACTTGCAATTCATTCATTTAGCACTTTTCTGGCAGTGCAACGGGTAATAAGAGAAGAGGGAGGTACCGAAGTCCACCTTCATAGTTTCTGGTAATATCAAAACGAAAATAATGAGGAATTATTTTGTTTCTTAACATGAGAATAGGGAATATTTTTAATATCCAATATGATTAATTTATGAAAAATTCTAAGTAGATTAATTATATATACACAGTATTTCTTTTCCCAGATGATCATTTAACCAGATAGCTCTGCAAACCAAAAATTATAGCCTCATTTCCACTGCTCTAATAATATTCTCTAGTGTTCCAAACTTCAGCCTGCTCAGCCAAATGATGGGCTATGCAGCAGCCAAGCACAAACCAAGGCTTTGAACAGTATCATGAAATGATAAAGCACCGTGCATGAAAGCTTCTTTGCCAAAGGAGTTTTAATTCAGAGCAAAACTTCTAACAAACTGGTGTTTTCTCACTTCCATAATCTTTTCCTACTGACTTTTAAGCAATGGTCAGAGGATGAGGTTGTTTGTGACCTGTTTTATCTTCAGTTCTCAAGTAGCCTGACATTGAATATCTTGTGAAGCAAGTCTGCAGTGTCTCTCCAGTCTTTAGCTTTTCTCAGATATTAATCCGAGAGTTGTTTAAGTCTTCTGCTTTTACTTTTAGACAATCTAGAGGGGAAAAAAGTGTTGTTCAGACTCAAACTGATTCCTTTTCAGCTTCAAGGTGCAAATAGAAATTTTCTCCCTGCTCCTCCTATTGCTCTGTGGTGACACTGAGTGCTCTCACAGAAAGGCACCCTCCCTGTGCTGGCCGTGAAGACCACCAGCCCGTGGCCAGGGCACGACCCTTGCCCAGTCCCACCTTGATGCGGAAGCGGCTGCCGGGGCTTGTGTTGAGGGCTGTCACCTGAGCAGGGCCCAAGCGATGCACCCAAGAGGGACCTGTGATGCTTTATGTGGGTCATGTTTAAGCACGCATTTACTGCAGCTTACTGGAGTAACAAGGCATTTGCTAGTCTCTGAGTAACGAGCTACTTGATTGTTCTGTCCTTATTTTCACTTGTGAACAGATTTCATGTCTACAATGGTTTCGATGCCTGCATCATACCACGTGGCCATTCAAAACCTAGGCTCCATCCCTTTGGTGGACTTGCAGGAAGAGGTGGTGAGCACAGAGCTTGCAGTCCTTTCATCTCTGTTCCACTGGCTATAAACACCAGGCTTTCCTCAAGTTTTCTATTTTCATTCTATATTTTGATAATTAATTGTAACTTTCACCACTCAAAATCTTGCCTAATTGCCAGTCCTGGTGTAAGCCCCATCCCTCTCAGGTGTGGATTTCTGCTGGGTGCCTTGATACCTGTAGGTCTTAAGTTTAGGGTGTTCATGCAGAGCTGTGCTCACATTGGAAGTTAAATTTCTTCTTTAAAGAGTCTGCAAGATCAGTAATGAGGATTTCAAGTTCTTCATGGTGGAAGCCGTGTCCATTTGACACCTACAGCCATGTGAAGGGGGACTGTCAAGTCTCAATGACCAGTCTGATGACATAGTGTTAAAACACCTGCCCTGCCTCAAATGCTAGTAACCTTCCATGGCTCGGCTGAACTACCTGTAGCTGAAGAATCACATATGAATTTGCACTTTCAGAGGGAAGTTTATTTTCCTGGGAAGTCTGAATGTGCTTGCTTAGCGAGAGCAGCCTACTTGTTTGACACTGCCTTGGGTCGCCTGAGGCACTACTGGCTTTCACTGAATGTCCATGTCCATGTTGTGACTGTCGAAAAGTTATCGGCAAAGCTGCTCGACGTTTTCCGAGGAGCTGTTTTGAATTCACTGCTAAATAATGAGCAGAGGTCTTTGCTGCCATTTTTGGTGAGGTTTCAAATGGCCTATTTTTGTGCTACAATGAATTTTAATAATTGCTGTAAGTATGCTATTAGTCAAAATGAAGCAGAAAAAAACCCAATTATTGAACTAGACTGCTGTGACTGGAATCTATAGCTGATATATTAAAGCCCAACTGTCATGCCTAATAATTAACTAAACCCACTGGCAATTCTGGAAAAGAAAATGAACATTAATAATGAGTTAACTGATCATTATTTTTTTCCCCCATACCATTAGAACAATATCCTGCAGTATATCAATTAAGCAATACAATAATTTTACACTGTATACACTCTCTGCTTTTGCCTGTACTTTTCCACCTCCTGCTTTCCCAACATCACTTTTATGTAATTACTGCTTTTTTCAAAGTCTCCATTTGCTGCCCTGGTCTGCGTAAGTATTGAGGGAGCTGTTACAGGATGCAAATATTATTTAAAATGGCTTTGTTTTCACCTGAACCAAAAAGGAACGATCCGCATTCAGGCACGTACCTACTTGAGAGCACTTTCTGTGCATTCAGAGTCTTCTAATTCCCTAGGCTGCTTTAGTGAAAGGATGGTGATAGCAGAAAGAAACACCCAAATGAAGTGATCGGTGTACTACAACATGCGAGCATCTCTCTCGTTATGCTCCCAGTGTTGACTGGGACTGCAGTGATTGCTGATGGGGCAATTGCAGTGATTAGCTCCTACAGCTCACGCAAACTCCTCTCTGCTCCAGGGCTCCGTGTGTCTTGCAGCTGGAAAAGGAGCAGCTTTTCTGCTCTTCCGACGCTGCAGCTTGTGTTTGACAACCCGCAGTCAGTTCTGCGGTCGCTGCCTTGCACTGGGAGCATATGGGTCTGTCATGGTTTGGGCCGGATTGGCCCAATCAGGCAGAATGACAGATGTTCTCCCTCTCCTGTTCTGCTTTGAAGTGAGGCAGGAGAGAGAGAGAGAAAGAGACTTAAGAGTTTGGAAGGAACTAAACTACTTTAATAAAATATTAATAATAAAAAGGAAATAATGAAATATATACAAAAACATATCAAGCTCCCAGGATGACAATCACATCACAGCAGGCACTGGGGAAGTCCCAGACTGCACTCAGTGACAGACGGGAACTGGATTCCAGATCTGGATTCAGGGCTGGGATCAAAGGCAAACAGACAGAGTCCTCCTCGGATGCCGGCCATTGAAGAAAGAGGCCTGACCCTTTGATCCCTCAGCTTTTGTACTGAGCATGAGGCAGATGGGATGGAATACCCTGTTGGTCAGTTTTGGGTCACCTGTCCTGTCCCCTCCTCCCCGCAGGTGTGACCCCTCTACGCTTTTCCGCTTCCGACCCTCCAACGGGGCAAGTAACAAAGTTGGCTGCCCTTGGTCATTACAGCAATGAGGATAAACGAGAACCTCTCTGCATCCCATTCCTTGGCATCAACTATAAACATGGGTCTTACCACTCTGAGAGCGAAGTTTTCTGCACAACATGCTGTTAATTTCAGCAGTCAGAAGAGGCCTGGCTAAAAAGTAAAGTTACTGAACAGAGTTGGTCCTGTTTTACCTCAAACCAGGACAGGATCTGGCTCAGGCGCCTGGCTGTGCTGCCAGCAGTCCCTGCCAGGCAAGGGCAGAGCAGGCACTCAGCTGGGGTTGAATCCTAACTCAGTGCAGCCCACTGACCTCCTGAAGCCAAAACCTTGACTTTTCTCTTCTGCAGGATGAACTGGCTCCATAGGCTTAGTGGTGCTCCCCGGTCAGGGGGCTGTGCGGCAGGTGTGGGCAGCAGCCAGCTCCCTGTTTGGGCAGGCGCTTACCCTGCCCACGCTGAGAGTTTCAGCAGTGTTGCCTGGAAAGCCCCAGCTTGGGCGGAGTGGCTCCGTGGCCACAATTTTCCCAAATTATTTTAGAAACAACCTTGCTTTTTTTTAACAATAAATGTTCTTGCAGGGAGGATGGACAGGCTTTGATTTAACACTGCCCTCAGTCGCACGCCGGAGCTACCTCAAGGGAGTAATTTTAATTTGGATCTTATCTCCCCCATCTCAGCAAGCTCTGCCAACCTCCTTTTGCAGTCCTTGCAAAAATCACCGTTTTAGCTCTGAACTTGCTAATAATTTGCAAGGGAGTGTGAGAAACAGTAGAAACATTGCACAAATTCAGAATATTATCTGAAGTTATCACGAAGATGACGATTCCCTAGTCTGTGCCCAGGGAGAGGAAAGCTGAGTGCAGATGGCAGAGGAGAGCCGCCCTCTGAATTATTCAGAGGTTTTTGGTGCCCACCAGAGACCTTGGGATAAGCTAGATCCTTTTGTATGTTTACCTTTTTCGTTTGATTTTTGTTTTTATTTGAGGAGGAGACTGAACTCTCCAAACAGAAACCTGGACTTAATGACGTCAATAAGAGCTTATCAAATAATGAGGCAGTGCCCACAGCTGATTACTTGTCTCCAGTGAGCTGGCTGGATTGATTTCTTTTGCTCTTGCTATCCTTGATTAGAGGGCTGAATTTATAGCTACATCTGTGTTTGAGGGATGGCTGAACTTCAAAACGATATTTGTTTTTTCGTGTCCTACAAAAACGCGCTTGGGAAAGAGTGTTTGCTGTGCACTATTTGCCTTTGCTGGTTCTTCATGCCCCTGCTCACCTCTAGCCCATACCGACAGCGGGCAGCCTCGCGTGGGACACCACAGAGAGGTGAAGCCAGTTCTTCAGGGTCAAATATCTGTTATGGTTTGAGGGAGCCACAACAATTTATTGTCGTTCAGACAATTATTCTCTCACTCGATGACAACTCCCCACCCGGGAAGGGGAATTGGGAAGAAAACAAGGAAACCTGGGGGTTGAAATATAAACAGATTTAATAAAATAAGACTAGATAATTAACAGTAATAACACTAAAGAATCAATATTGATCCCGACACCAACACAAAATATACAAGGATTATACTCAGCCCATTCTATCCGTAGGAAGCCGTGCACTCCCAGCAGGGGACAGCAAATGTGGGACACTGTGAGTGCTACGGCTTTGGGAGGAAGGGAAGGGCTCTGGATTGCCGCCATCAAGGGAGAGAGCACTTCGCAGCAAACTTTCTAATTTCCATTGAATGTGCCGTTCATGGTATGAAAAAACCCTGTTGGCCAGCTTGGGTCAAGTGCCCGGGTCTTGCTCCTCCTCATCCCTGCACCTGGCAAGCTCGAAAAGACTGAGACCTTGAAACCCACACACCATAGCTGGCTATAAAGTCAATATTTTCACAAATTCAAACACTAGAGTCTTCTAAAAGTGCAGTTTTGCCAAGCATTAGAAGAGGCCTTACTGAAAAGTAAAATTACTGAAAGAGGAATTAATCTTGTGTTGCTCAAAGCAGGACAATATCAAACAGTAGGAGGGAGAACTCAGCCCTGTTCTGGGGGTCGTGGAGGAATGCCACTATGGGGCTGCCATGGCCAGCGTGTCCCTCCTGGTCCCCTGGCCCTCGCCCCCTGCCCTTCCCCAGGACTGCCCCTGGGGGGCTGCAGTCCGACAGCAGGGCTTAAAGCACCGGTGGGAGTCTCTGCCCCTTCCTCTCCTGGGCTTGCAGTTCATTTTCTAGACCATCGCCAACCTCTGTGGGCTCGTTCTGCCAGGCTCATCTCGCAGGCTCGAGAGACGGAGCCCAGCGTGGTTCAGAGAGTGGAAAAAGCTGATCTGAAGCCTCTGCGGGATCGAGGCTGTCTACTTTTTTGCCTTTTTTTGGTAAGATCATTTCACTTCTAAGTGTTGCAAGGGACAGTTCTAACAAGTGGTTCTTGAAAGGGTTACTTAGCAGGATGTGTAGACATAAACCAGATAAAAAGGGAAAAAGGATATATTTATTAGTTATTAAACCGAATCAAAGTGCAACTCTAGAATATAGTTTAAAAAAAAAAAAAAAAGAAAAAGGGCAGGGGGATAAGCAAAAAAAACACCAAAACCCTCCAAGTGGAAAAATTCAATTATAATCCATGCAAGAGAAATATTGAGAAATGGTTTCTGGTGCTTCCTTCTAGTCTCGCCTCTGAGAAGCCCCAAGCCGTAGCAACCAGCTTCCATGAGAGCTATCGCAAACCAGCTGAAGTCCCGAGGGGCTGGTGCCTGGCCCTTCCCCCTGCATGGATATGGGCAGAAATGAATGCAAGTGAATCATCTCCTTGTGGCACTAATGATAGAAGTAAGATTCCATATGTGTAAGATTATTTTTTTCAGATCTGGACCTACATTTTAAGCTGTGTACCTATTTTATTTTTTTATTCCTGATTTGATTTTTGCTTTCCATGGTGTTTTCTGGGACTTGCTGCCACTGCCGTCCTTGTTCAAACTGATAATTTTGAGTATGGTGCATTTAAGGGTGTAGAGCTAGGACTTGTAAATAGAATTTTCTGTATGGCAGTGCTATCATTCTAAATGTTTATTGAAAAAACCCTTATTTATGCTGTGCATTAGAAATATGAGAATTTCAAGGGGTTTAGCATATCACATCCTTTAATACGTATAAAAATGGAAAATTATCCTAGATCACGCGTTGCTAGTCTATGCAAAAGGTTTATACAAGATCTGATCTAGTTTATGTACATTCTTGTGTTGTGGTGCGCGTGGAAAACTCATGGAAAAGCACTTGTTTTTTGTAAATATGCCCACGTGGGATATGCCAAGCCAAGCTGTGCTGATGCGGGTCTGGGTGTGCCAGGTGAAGCGGGCTGGGATGTTCCAGGGTGGCCGGTGGTGTGGCCATGCCATGCCCTGCGGTATTCGGAGGGGTGGCAGGGACACAGCACGGCACATCCCCTCCACCATGGGCACAAACCTGCCCTTCACAGTTCTTATATTTTATGCATTTAGTGCTTCTTGTGCTCATTGACGGTGAAGTTAATGTTTTGGTTGGTCTCCTGAGCATCCTCTTCTGCCTTTTCCAGCTCTCCTTGAGGGTCTGGCTAAAGGGAAAAGGGGATTATTGGAGGTAGCTGAGGAGCAAAAACATTTAACTCTGGATCTAATTTGCTACTAGTGTAACGAGAGAGACAGTTGGGGGGGGAAGTCTGATATCTTTTCTGAGCTTGGGTTTCAATATTAACCATTTTGTGGAACATTAGTTACCTCCTTGGCATATTTTGGCCTCTGAAATGTGTCATGGTTTCAGTTGGGACAGAGTTAACTTTTTTATTTGCAGCTGGTGCAGTGCTATGTTTTGGATTTGTGATGAGAATGGTGTTGATAGCACACTGGTGTCTTCAGTTGTAGCTAGGCAGTCAAAGCCCGCTCCTCACACTGCCCCACCTGTGAGCAGGCTAGCGGGGGGACACACAAAAAGTTGGGAGGGGACACAGCCGGGACAGCTGACCCCAACTGACCGAAGGGATATTCCATACCATATGACGTCATGCTCAGTATGTAAAGCTGGGAGAAGAGGAAGGAAGTTGGGGGACGTTTGGAGTGATGGCGTTTGTCGTCCCAAGTAACCGTTACGCATGACAGAGCCCTGCTTTCCTGGAGATGACTGAAGACCTGCCTGCCCACGGGAAGCAGTGAAAAGATTCCTTGTTTTGCTTTGCTTGCGTGCACAGCTTTTGCTCTACCTATTACACTGCCTTTATCTCAACCCACCAGTTTTTTCCTCACTTTTACTCTTCCGATTCTCTCACCCATCCAAACTGCGGGGAGTGACCAAGCGGCTGCATGGTTCTAGCTCCCGGCTGGGGCTAAACCACGACAAAATGAAAAGGTGTCCAGCTCAAGGTGGGCCTGCGGAAGCCCCTGCTCTGCCGAGCACACGTGTACAGGGTACGCTTTCCTTCCTCTGCTTCCCTCTCCTTTCTTTAAGGTTTGTGTTGAATTTTTCCTGCTTCAGGTTTAAATGATTTTCATGCCGTGGTCCGAGGAGGTAAGTGGGCAGAGTGATTCCCTGCACCTCAGGAGAAGGGACATGTTGGGCAAGTCCAGGTGACTGCCACCACCAGCTGGGGACACCCATCGGGTGCCCCCAAGGCACAGGACGGCAGGCCCAGGAGAATCTCCTGGAGTCACGGCACGGTTCTAACTCGCGAGGATGGCAGGAGTGTGTTATCCCCATGGTCACGACCTGCCTGTGCGAGCTGGGTCTGGCAGCACGTTGTTACACACAAGTGTCTCTGTAGTCCAGTCTCTGATGCCTGTTTTGCTCCTATTTATACGCAGTATCTGATTTGACCTTGCAAATGGCTTTTATAAAATGTTTGGGAGGGGGCCCATACCCTGCTGACAGCCCATGAGCTGTGCAAGAGGGACCGGGGCAGTAGCTGGTGGCATTTCATGATGAAAAATGTACTCTGGAGAAGACAGTATTATCTGCTTTGGGAGAAAACACTAATTCTGTCTCTCCTTGGGGTGGATGTTATGGGTCAGCCTGTAAAGACTGCTCTGGTCCTAGAAATGGCTGTTGTGCCCTTCTGGTCCCATTGCAATGCACTGCAGGGGATGGAGATTGGGATTCCCACCATGGCCTGAATTCGCTCTTGGTCTCGCTACCCGACATGATGCCACTAACAAGCTCAACATTCCAGCACTGCATACCCAGGCGGGAAAAGCTGAGCTTGCTGCAGGAGCCGCAGCAGTCCCCGTTCTGCAGCTATCAGCGACTGGGGGTAATTTAATCAATTTTCTGAAGGGTGTTAAGCTCTAGCTCAGAGTTTCAGGTTTTTCAAGGAAATCTTGCTCCCTGTGAGATTGCCCCAGAGGTCAGCTTCTTGTTAGCACAAGAGCAACAGGAAAATGACTTCCAGTGCTCACCTTCTGGGCTTGCAATAAATTAAGCGATGAAATACCAGAAAAGCACCTAGGAAAGACGTTGTCCTGTAACTTGAGTAAGAAAGAATTAAAGAAATCCCTGGACTTCTGAATTGGCTGTAGGGCTGAGGGAGGAGGGAGTGGTGCTTTTGAATGTGGAAGAGACATCAAGGTATCTTTAGAAGGAACAGGAATAAATATTACTTGTATACAAAACTTCCTTTAAAACTGAAGTTAGCTGTATTAATATTCCTAACAGTTTGAAGCAAGTGACTCACTGCATTGGAGGATATTTACTCGTGAAGTTTCTTTAGATAAATCCCCCGATGCCTGCGTTATCTGACACTTTTTATTTTTCTATATTTAGCAGGAACCAAAGTACAAGTCTCTACTCCAGGAACCATTGCCAAGGAGATGATTATTCATTAACTCTGGGTAAGGAAAAATGGGCTTAGCAACATCTAGGATCTCTGGGGGGAGTCTCTACATTAACTTCCTGTCAAATTCCTGTTGGTATTCTGTGTAAGCATTACTCCAAATTAATAATGCAAAATAACTAGAAAGTAGCAGAAACCCCAAGGAGAACATTACAATTTTTAGCCAGAATGGGTTTAATTGATATTGTTTGATGCATCCATTGCCCCTGCGGATGCATCCATTGCGGAACTATTTCTGGCACGGGTACCTGAATAATTACTTCACTGTGCGTTTTACATAAAAACTATAGCTAAAGGACATTTTATCTCTCAATTAGAAATGGTGGAATAATAACTGCTAATAATGTGTTTGATTAATTTCCACCATCATTGTTGAACATATTTCTTATTAATAAATGCCTTCATTAATAGATCGGTTTTATAGAATATAAATAAATTATTTGGGATACTTTCCCCCATCAGCCACTGAATAAATTACTCTTGAATATTTCTATTCATTAAGCCAGCTGCATTCTATTAAGAAAATGATATAAACCATAGTTCAGGGAAAGACACTGTAATTCTTTAAAAACCCACAGGGAATATTTCTCTCATATCAATGTTTTTATAGATACAATCTTTTAACCTGGAAATGCTGTGCTCCGCATATAATTTGCGGAAATCACCAGAACTTTTGGGATAAACAAACTCCTGTGGCTGGAGCCCAGCTCTGCAGAGCCCCTGGGACACAGCCCCAGCGGTACGACAGTGAAGGACGCTGACATTGGCTGGAGTTTGCACGGGCTTAGTGCTCTAAAATAAGCACTTCGCTCTATGGGGCTGTGTTTAAGTGCCTTCAAGTGTGGCAGAACTTGAGCACATCCTTTTCTGAGGGAAGATCGTGGGAACTTGGGCTTTTCAGAAATGCGGGAGGACCGGTGCTGCTGTCTTTGCCCATCCCAGAGCTGGATTTCATCATCTTCTAATATTGAAATTCTCCCATAATAACTGTACAAATTAATGACTATTTGGCAATAAGGGTTGAAGGCAATTCATCCTCATTGCTTAAATCTTGGAAGAATGTCTCATACTAGCAGTAGTTTGACAGTAGCCACCAAAGCACATAGACCCATCATAATTTTTTCCCACAATTAAGTGGGTTCACGTTTGAGCATTTGGCATAGTCTCCTATTAATTCTCACCTAACCACTTAAAAATGAGCCAATATAATTTTGATTTTTAAACAGTAATAATCCTCTTTTCATTTCAAGGGTCTACTCCCTCGTTTTTATTCCCGTGACTAATTGTTCATCCATTTCTTGCTGATAAATGCCAGTGAGTGTCGTTGGTGGCAAGAATTAATGGAAACCATAAATCACTTCTCGTCTGTGGTGATTCTTCACTTGCAGTCCATCTGGCAGATGAAATTCCTCGGCGGTGCAGTGTGTCAAGGGATGGGAATGTCTTTGTTCTGGGTAGAGCCGCAGCACCATAACCACTTCAAAGGTAGATAAAGAGTGAAGGGGCCTTAAAGCCCTGAACTGATGCAACACACCACTGGCAAGCATTGGAGACTCACTAGCAGTGTACGCAGGATGCAACAGTGGAGTTAGGTGAGAAAGAAAAGGGCCAAATACCATTCGTAAAACAAACCAAAACCGTATGCCTCCAGTATAATCTAAGTTCAGTTTAATTAAGTAACTTGGTTGGCAATGACTGAAAAGAAGTAATAGTCCTATTAAAGACCAAACTCTCTTGTCTTATACCTATGGAGGACCCTTAGTTAGCAGGAACGGAGGTGAGTCGAGTGTCATCCCAGAGGTGCAGTTCCCTGGCAGCTCCGAGTACCCCGGCGGCCGAAACAACCTGCAGGGGAAAACCTTCTTGGCCTTCTACTAGTCAGGGCAACGCTGCAACAACAGTAGCTCCCTGGAAAATATTTTCCTGCTGATACCTGCTGTTTCACTGGGAGGTGCTTGGAGTGAACCTCGCCTCCCAGTCTCTTTGTAAGTTTAATCAATAGCTACAGAAGATCTGGTTGCTGATATTTTTTCAAACTTTTTTTAGGTGGGTGATTGGTCAGGGTCTAAATGAATTCCCATGCGCTCCCTTGCA
The DNA here is from genome assembly GCA_013397275.1 of Burhinus bistriatus. Classification (NCBI taxonomy): domain Eukaryota; kingdom Metazoa; phylum Chordata; class Aves; order Charadriiformes; family Burhinidae; genus Burhinus; species Burhinus bistriatus. The sequence goes on from VYXH01008836.1 coordinate 244,374, forward strand.
TAAGCAGAGCCGTGGTCCTGCCAGCACTGCTGCAGCGTGTCATGTTCTTCAGATACAGTAAGAAGGGGTCAGTTGATGGTGCCTTTGCTGTGCAGCTCCTGTATGCCCTGGGGCAAGAGCAGGTCAGCCAGATGATCTGAAGGGCATAGGATCTTGTGGCTATGAGGAGGAAAAAAGAAAGAAAAGGGAGAAAAAAAAAAAAAAAAGGCTAAACCTAGTCTTGTCTAGTAAACGCTGTCTTGGGATCTCTAACACCACTTATGGCTGTATGGGATGTTAGCTGCATGAACTTCCAGCATTATATCACAAAACTGAAGTAGAGGCCTTGAAGGCATTTCATGAACTACTAACTCAAAAGAAAGTCTATAACTTTTTTTTTTTTTTTTAATCATCAAGATTTTTCTCTTGCATCTTTCTCACTCCCTAGGTACAATATATTTAATATAAAACTTGACAAGAACATGGAATATTGCCCAAAGGTGGTGGCTAGTGATGAAATACTATCCTGCATGCTGGTAGATGCCTTTTTGTCCCCAAAGATTTGTTGCTNTGAACTACTAACTCAAAAGAAAGTCTATAACTTTTTTTTTTTTTTTAATCATCAAGATTTTTCTCTTGCATCTTTCTCACTCCCTAGGTACAATATATTTAATATAAAACTTGACAAGAACATGGAATATTGCCCAAAGGTGGTGGCTAGTGATGAAATACTATCCTGCATGCTGGTAGATGCCTTTTTGTCCCCAAAGATTTGTTGCTTAGACTGGTACACATGTACACAAAATACTCTTAAAAATTGTTATGCTGTGGTTTTGGCAAATGTATTAACACTGGTTTTGCACTAAATTTTTAATGTATTCTCTGTATAATTGCAGTCTATACAGTATTTTGTTATTTCTAATTTGGATTATTTTAATCATTCAATGAACGTACTGAGGAAATTCTATTTACAATGGTCTTCAAAAACTTAGAGACGTTTTGCTCTTTCTAATGGATGCTAATATAATATTACATATGAGACACGAATTGTACCACTATGCCAATGTTATTAGTCAGTGACAAAATCAATGAGTATTTAAAAAAGCAGTTATTTTGAGTCTGTGTCTCAGGAATAGCAAATGACATTTCATAAACAGGTGCGTTTCTAATTATGTGTTTATCCTGGGTCACTGCTTTTTAAAGACCTTCATTTGAATCGACAAACCAGTGAAAAGAGCAGCCAAGTACCCAGAAAGAGCTGATAGTTATCTTTGCCAATCTGCTTACCTTGCTGAAGACACATTTACCGCATGCTTTATGAGGGGCTCAGGATATGCAATTATTAATTAAATTTGAGGTTGTTTTCCCCTTGGGTTTTTATAAGTTAAAATAGGAACGTTTCTCTGAAATTTATCAAATCAGAATCAAAACTTAAACTGCAATTGCTGGGAGAAGGGAAGCTCTTTGAAGGTGGTGTTCACTGTGCAAAGAACTCTGGGATCCAGAGACAACTTGTGAATGAGGGAGAAGAACACAACCACCCAACCATCTATCTTGTAATTACATGAAATGACTTTGAGAAGTGGAAGATATTAAGAAATAAAAAGAAATCGGTTAAAACAAAGCCCTTGAGCTGTATGGGGTGCAGTGAACCTGCATAACCCTCCCTTTTTAAGGCCTGGGGGAGCTTGGGAGGCACAGCTTCTGCTGCATCCAAACCGTTTTGCAGGCCACGGTTTCAATCTTGTGGAAGAGGACGGGTGAAAAAGAAATCTCCTGCAAGATATTGTGTGTTAGGCTGTCCTTGGGACTGCTTTGATAATGATACCATGATACGGAGCTTTTGCACCTCGCTCCTGTCTCCCTCCTCTCCGGCGAGCAAATGCACCACTTGTCTCCTTCGCTCACCCCACTCCTTCACTCCCGAGAAGGAGTGGGGAGGGTGAATTTCAGACAGGTGCTGTTGGTCTGCTGCAATCCTCGCTTATTTTGGGGTAACGTCTAAAAGAAGACCTTGCTGACATGTTAATTCAATGATAACTCTTAGACAAGTTTCCCAGGCAACAAGGAAATGGCCATGCTGCTTTCCACTCTCACTAAAGACAAACCAGATATCTAATGGATGGCTAAAAAGGAACAAATATTTTAAATTCGTAAATACCAGTGAGAAGAACCAATTATGTAAAGTAAAAAAGGCAAATTAGCATGAAATTAAGGAAAGAGGAAATTTACATTTTGTATCAGACACATATTCACAGACTGACATATCAGGCTGTGACTAAAACTGATCAGAAGTCAGTGCTTTCACTGCTGGGGAGGCTGCAGAGCTCTAAATTCTGTTTTAGAGCAATTAGTAGAATTTTTTATATTTCTGCGTCGGCAGGAAAATACCAGAGACGCCCAAAGCATTTAATTTTTACAACTGTGAAGGAAGATGTGGGTACCAGAACTGGCTCCCATTGAAACACAGTCCCGGTGTTTCTTGGTTGTGGGTTTCCCGCCCATCCTGTCCCGTCTGGTGGAAACCAGGGCTCGGAAGCGATGAGAGTTTGAAGCTGGTGATGCAGGAGGCTGCAGCAGCCTCAGCTCAGGAGCAGCCCACGATATACGGCTCCCCAGAGCCAGGTGACCCGGGAAGTCCCAGATGCAAATGCAGCTAACTAAAGACAGCTTCCAAAATCCTGTCCCCCCGACAGTAGCTGTGCTGTCATCACAGAAACAGTCTCCTCTTGCTGTAAGAGAAAGATGGGTTTGACTGCTTTTCCTCACCATGCCTGGTTATAACTGGGCTTGCAGCTCTCTCTCGGAGGCACAGTATTGTTTTTGACTGACTGCTAAGCATCGCTTAAACGGTATCTTTAAAAATATAGTTACCTCAGATTTCAAGTTGATGATATGCTGGATTAGTTGTTGTTACATGCCAAAATTTGATAGCTAGTATGGGAATTTGGAAGAGAAACGAGAGATATGCTATCAGCCCCATTGTAGTGTTGGAGTAAATGGGCTCTTGATAATTTTTTCGGAGTGAATGAAAGTGGGAGGAAAACTAGTCTGCCAAGAGGAATAGTTGGCAATTAATGAAAAATAGCTTTGCTCTTTGTAGACTTTACAGATGCAAGGATGGGACAAACATTTTTTTGGTCCTGATTCAGCAGGTTCATGGGGGTCACACAATTCACAGCACAAAGCATCGGCCTGACCTGCAGAGAGCGATCCACTGGAGAGCCACGGAGCCGCAGGAAAGCCTTTGATCTCTGCGTGCGCCTGCCAGTTGGCCACTGCTGTGTCAGAAATGCCTCTGTTGTTAGTGGGGAATGTGAATGTGATGAAGAATTTCAGAGCATGCTGTATGCAAAGCCTCAGCTTTCTCCTGCCTCCAGAAACCTATGTGGTTCCAGAACCAGCTGTACAGTAAAACTTCTTCTGTAGCCACCTCATTCCCTCAGACATCATACTCCTCCGTATACCACATGAAGAAATAAGCAAAACCAACCCCAAAGACCCTCAGTCAAGTTGTATTAAACCTCTTGCAGCCGCAAAACATTTCTTCTGGCTTCATGAACCGTAAGGAGACACCCGTAATTTATAGAGCTGTGCTGGTGCCATAGGCTCCTTCAGCTGCCAGCAGTGACAGTGGTGGCCACGTCCACCCAGCATTGCCCAGGGTAGAGGCCAGCTTGCAAGAACGGCTGCCGTGCCATCAACCTGCAGCAAGAAAAACATGGGAAGGTGAGCGTGCCCAGGATTTGCAGGGAGGCATAGGACCAAATGCCCTGTGTGCCCAAAGCACGTTGAAAAAGTGCTCGTTCTGATGAGTCAGTCATGCAGTATTTCTCTAAGGAGCTGAGCGGTGAGGAAAGGTAGGTGTAAAATGAAGCCTGAGAGGCTGTGGGTCTAATGAGGCCTCACCACCCCACCCAAGGCTGGAGCCTGAATGCAAGAAAAGGAGATCAAAGGGACTGGCTCCCCGCTCTGGGTGCCTGCAGACAGCTAACATACGTACCAGCCAGCTGGTGTGGATAAGCTTCATTTGTACTTCTGTCAAGGGCAGCAGATAGAATAAGGTAGGGGGCACAAAAGGAGGAGGAGAGGGATTGTGCGGAGGAAATGAGAAACTGAACTCTCCTGGGGGACTGGAAGGGGTCCCGTAGCAGCACTTGTTAGCTAAGCGCAGAAATGTCGGGACGAGGAACGCAGCCAGTGTTACAGTGCTGGGATGAGACTGCAAGAGGTGGCTCTGGGAATGAGATTATTGAACCAACTGCCACTGTCTTGTTGTTTGCCTTACAAAAAAATCTCTTCTGTAGTTTCCTCCAAGCAGCAGCCTGATTTCTGAGGTCTTACAGAGGGCTGGTTACTTGGAAGTGGGAACTAGACCCGATAGCCTTGGACTTCATTGAAGCTGTGAGTATTCTGGTCAAACACAACTGTTAATAAACACCTTATATGGAGGAATGAAAAATGTTCCTCTTTTTTTTAATTTTATTATGAGTTGTTATTTTGTTTGCTAAACTGCCTTCAACTCTAAATTGGCCTTTTGGCTCTTTGTGACTGGTTACATCAAAGGATAAACGAGAAGGCCACTACTGCCTCTTGGGAAAACCCACTGGTATTTACAGTAATGCAGAAAATATTCTTACAGTAATGTGGGTGAGAGGAGGATCGTGCCTCCCTCCTGCTGGGAATCTCACTCCCAGCAGGAGCTGCACAGCCTGGCAGGAGCAGGAGGGTCTCTGCACTGACACCCGTAGCAGATGTGGAGGGCTGCATGTGCTTAACTGCCCTGGAGAAATGGGGCACCTCTGGCTACTAATTATTTCTGTACGGGGAGAGCAGTGCTGTAGCATGATCGTCCCGCTCTCCATGCTAAGTTCCCACTTAACAAGACTCCCAAGAATTGCTCTTTACCTCCAAGTGAAAGGTAAAGGGGGTGAGCATGTGTGTGGTATAACAAATACTGCATCACATCTTCCCTGTGCAAAGGTCTCTGGGCTGTGAAGCCAACAGGGGTTTGGTACCAGCAAAAACTATTCTTTTCTGCATAACAGCACTATTAACCCTGAAGGGAAAAACCTCAACATTTTTGAAATCCAGTTCCAAGTTTGCACTGTGCTGAAATGTCTTTCCATTGCACAACAACATGGTGAGCTGCTCTGGGATAAAGGTGGAGCAATTTTTCATTTAGCTCTCCAGGAGCAGAATAAACCACATGTATTTTTCACACTGCATAAGGATTCAGGGGAAATGTCAACATGGTTGTGTCTGTCTGTCAAGGTTACAGCAGCAGCTTCAGCATCTTTTTGGCACGCCTCCTTAAAATACAACTGTTTACTGATTTGTCATCTTTGTCTTACACCAAGGAAGGGGTAATTTTGTTTTGCACTTCAGGGATCTATTAAAGTAATCTCATCTCCTTATTTATGAATATAATGAGGTGTGCTTTTCATATGTATATACTCAAACTGCAGCTACCAGCATGTCCCTCATCTTACAGGAGCAATGCCACCAACTGATATACTGATTTAACATTTTTATGGGTTCTACAGGAATTTTCTTTCCATACAAGCTACAGAAAACTGAGCATACTTTCCTGTATACTTTGTATTGCATTATAAAAAGGAACTTATTGCTCTGGACATTAAATTCAGTTTGCAAAACAATGTTCCTGCTGCAACCAGGACTGTTAAGCAAAATATTTGCCTATTTACTGCTCTGACAGCCTGGCAGTTGGAATAGGGCAGGTGGTAGCAGAGCCATAGCATTTACCTTTGTTAAATAGTAAGGGTTTGAAAGAGGATTATATATATTAAATGTCTTGCAATCAGGTGGAGACAGACTGGAGGGTCAAGAAGAGAGGCCTCAGGGTGATAAATGGCCAAGAAACTTACTATGGGAGCTTGGGTAGAAATAAAGAAAGCAAAAAAAAAAAAA
>VYXH01008836.1:254043-269738 GCA_013397275.1 Burhinus bistriatus
CCCCCCCGCCCCCTTTTTTCTATCTTAGTGGAATTATTTTAGATATTCCTGATGGCTACATACAGAAATTTGAAAGAAAACAATATATCTGCTTTTGGAAGCTGATGATTCTTTGTCATGGAACTGATTTCTTCAAACAAAAAACAATTTTCTGTTTAATCTTTCTATATTTTGCAAAGTAGTTCTTTACAGAAATTATGCTCTTGTGTATAATGTAAAAGGTCGACTTTCGATAGGAAGATATTTTTGGCAGGCTACAAGATGGAATTTGATAAGGTGAGCTCTGGGGAGTTACTGTTTTGGGAAGCACAATGAGGGCAGGTGAGCCAAACTGTCTGTTTTTAAAATGCCCCTGCTAGAAAGCCCCAGTGGCAGGGAGGTTACAGGAGCTTTGAAACAAGCCCTCCATCGCTACAACATACTTCGCATTTAAAAGTTGTCAGCATCAATGGAACAACAGAAAGAAAAGGTGAGAGACTTATGCGTGAAATTTGAAGGGGGGGGAAGGCTGTTCAACACCACTTGATAAGCTAGGAAATTCAATCGCCATATTTTTCAACAATTTTCTCGTCTCTGGCAGGTCAGGTGGATGTTAATGCTTTCAAGTTGTTACCACCACAGGGACTCGCTATGAAGAACAGAGAAGTCTAAGGGTGGTATCAACCGCAGCCAGTCATCACGCAGCTGTGAGGGACAGCGGGCACCAAGCGGTGCAGGATTGCTGCTGGAAGGGAGACTGTGGTCCTGCAACAGGCAGTCACCGCCCGTGGTGGAAGAAAGGCGAAAGAGAAATACAAATAGCAACGGAAGCAGTAACGTAAACATTTCACAAGGGAGGTCAATACTGCTTCATTATTTTTATCAGTTGGATTAGAGTGAAAAATTAGATATGCTCAGAGTGTTTTTGCAAATATCTAGCAGGTCTGTGGTTATGAACTGCTAGGCTCAATGCAACACTAATACTCGGTAAGTGGTAAATTACCCACATATTTCCTAGACACGCGAGCTCAGCTTTGCAAAGAAAGCTACTTCTTTTTTCTCAGTAGCTTTTCCAAGCAGCACTCCTTCCTTTCCCACCTTCTGAGGGGCTCAGAGGCTGTTGAACACAGAGGCTAAGCACACAGTTTTTTCCGTGTCCCAGGAGCTGGCTTACTCATTTAACAATGTTATGTATCTATATCTGAATCTCTTTTCCTTCAGGGAGGAGAAAAGGTAAAAGATCTTCTATTCTGACACTATTCAAGTTAAAGGCATGCTCCCGTTGAACTTGCCTGGGGGATTAGGTAACCTGCAGAGATTTCTAAGGAAAACTGTCATGGAACTGAAACTGAAGCTAGAGGCGGCCATCTACGTAGTAACTGCCCTGCCTCTGCGCTGGAGGTTGCCCTGGGCTCCAGGGAGACATCTATGGCACTCCAGTGTCACCCGGGGCAGTGACCAGCCCACATAATAACACCTGTGTTAAGCTGGGGACATCTAGCACCTATGCAGGGTGCTTCTTCTCTCTGGCATTTTGCCTGCTTGCTCAAGTAGGACATGTAATCTCACTGTCCAGTTGCAGAAAGAATATTCGTACTTGATTTTTATGTGGCAGCATTAGACCCAAGACAGCCTGCTCAGAACATGAATGCCTGGAGGCTACGAGTCCTCAGTCAGCTTCAGGAAACACTTCCAGCTGTCCTTGATGGCCTTGCCTCTCCAAAGCCTCTGCGAGCCCGGAAGGTACCACACCTTACCTGGAAAGAGGAAAACCAAGATGATCATCACCTAAAGTTTCCTTGGGTATTTAGCCAGGATCAGTGAGTTACCAATCAGGTTAGCTATGATATGGACAATTCTGAATATCAACATAGTTCACCTAACCACCCCACTGCAGTTAAAAAGTGCTAGCAAGGATGAAGAATAAATAAGCTTGCCATTAAGCTAATGAGACCCATATGCTTATGCAGTCAAAAGTGAACTGAATGTACTGAAAATCCAAAAGGCAGATGAATGAACCACGACAGATATCCTGAAATCATGTTTGAAATGCAAATATTGATATTTCTCACACTTTTTTCACTTATGTAAATCACATCTAAATAAAGCATCTGGCAGAAAAGAACATATTTTTGCCTTTGAGCTCATACTCAAATGAATGAAGCAAACCCAACTTGAGAGAATACCTACAGGCTCCTACTGGAGTCTGCAGACAGTTGGGGAGTCACAAACAAGACTTGCCATCGTGATGGAAACTGAGCCTGAAAGTAATTTATATCCAAATCTGCACAAATTCATCTGAGAATTTTTTTCCTAAAAATGCAAGCCACGCAATTTTCTCCTGGGATCAAACTGCAAATGTTGAGTTTGGGGAATCCAGAAATAGTTGCAGTCAAAAAGCACTTTAATACCAGAGAAATTATCCTCTTTCTTCTGTTTTGTTTCCATGTGACTTACACAGAAGAAGAAAAAAATGAAAAGAGAAACAAACTGCCAGCTTTTATGAGCTTGATGTTACTTTGACAGGAAAGGTATATCTCAGGGAAGAATTTTCCTTCCTTTGCTAAAGGTTTGGGCTACTTGCTGCTGCGCACTTGCTCTTCTAGCTGCTGCTGTCACTAACATCTATCGCTTTGCACGTCTGACAGATCAGCCCATTTTTCTCCACCAGTGATGTAATTTAATTGGGCAAATTATGTCTTATAAATACTGCTGGCAGAAAGCTATGAGTTTCAGGCTTCCTTCCGGGGAAAATGTGCCAAAATTCCTCTCCTGCCCTTTGAAGGTGCCACTTTGAATTGACGGAGCTACCAACTTAATTTGTGTGGGATGAACCGGCCCTCCTGCTTGCTGAGATGCAAGGATGGAGCTTGTGGTTATGCTGAGTGTGGTTATTGTAGGATACGCGCCTGGGTGCTGATGTTTATGATTAAGAGCAATGTGGCTGAATTGTGAATTTGGGGCCAATTCAAAAGGAGATTGGGGAAGGAGATCTACGTGTTGGTGGCTGCTTGGGCTGAGGAAGAGGTTTCTTGGTCAACGCTATATTTGCATGCTTGTGTAATGGATGCCGTCTTCCCCAGTGATACCAGGGATTGCACTGGGAACTAGCATGAGCCTAGCATCAGACATTTCTTGTCATACAGTTTATGTATCATGACATATATGTAATACACCAGGCACGTATCGCATGCCTGGGTCATAAGGGCAAGCGTGTGATACTAAGTAATGTTTGGCTTAATGGCAGTCTGATGCATTTTCTTACCTGCTTTTCTTCTCTTTTATATATTTTTGCCTTTTGCTGATACTCTTATTTTTCTGACCTCCCTTTCAGGGAGCAGAAAGAAGAAATACACCCTTTTCCTAGTTACCCACCTTCTCTGGTTTCCCTCTCCATGGGTAGGACACATTGCCATAACTCATCAGGGTAGTGCTCTGCTTTGCACCACTGGATTAAATACAAGTATTCTTTTACCCAGCTGCAGCAATACCTCGAGCTGCAGCACCAAGTCAACATGTTGAAACTGTCCTTACAGCACCCATGAAATACCCTGGAAAACACACTATCGCCAGAGCTTCTCTTATCCCTGCCACAGTCATTCTTATCAGCCTGGCTTCCTTTTGGACTGTCTTCCTGAAAGCCAAAAAGCTGTGAATATTCATCACATTCAGTTTAACTCAGAGTGCCCTCTCGGACTGAAGGCTTAAATAGCCAATGGGTACTGACATACTGTCAGAAACGGACACCTTACCAGGCCAAGCTGCGTGTCCCCAGTCAATGCCCGGCAGCAAAGATGTAAATGTTTGGAAAAGACACAGGTTTTAACCAGGCATAGATTTTCACAATACACAGTTTCAAACTGGTAGCTCAGAGTTTATAGTCTGTTCTCTGCCCCTTGGAGTGGGAAGGTAGAGCTTAAAAAACTATGAAATAATGAGAACTGAGCCTAGGATGGAGAAAGTGAGTGTAGATGTACCAGAGCTATGCTAGTTCACACCAGCTAAGGATTTGGCTTTCAGCTTGTATGTATTACCTGATTACACAAGTTTGTTGTTGTTGTGGGTTTGGGTTTTGTTTTTATCTCCAGGTCCGCTGTTAGGGGACTTGACTGCATTGCAACATCTCCAGCTAGAAGCCTGTCAAAGACCCTGCTGACAAAGTTTTTCTCGTGGTCCGTGTTGCCTCTATAACATCTCTGAAAAATAACCTAGTATTTGCGATTAGAGAGGGCGCCCTAAGTGTAACATAAGTGCTGTTTATGTGACACTTCTCCTCCAGCTGAAGTGTGACACTATCATGCGCTGGCATCAGCTGACAAACTATTACAAGCCACTAACGACAATTTCCTTCCCTCATATCATATTGTAAATGCATTAATAGATCACAACTGTAGCTCATATCTTGCTTAACAGATGAAAGGAAATCATTCTGCTCCAGATTAACTGAATTAAAATGTGAGTACCACTCCTGATTCACCAGGACTAAAGCAAAGGCTTCTTTTGTGATTCAAGATTGAGAAGAATAGCTGTATTTTCCTGTTTCTTCTCAGTAACGAAAAGGTTCAGTTTGGGAGTTCATATTAACCACCCTCATGAAGTGCACCATATGTTTTAGTCTTTTTTAATTACTGTAGCCTTTACAATCTCAGCTAAATGTCATACTTAGTGCTTTGTTTTACAATTAAATCTCTCCTTTGGGGAGATCTTAAAATCTTTTTCTCTCGTCATCTGTGAAGTGTAAAGGAGAACTGCAAATTTACATTACTATGGGCAAACAACAGTTTTGTTTGGAAAACAAACTTTAAACTATTATTGTATCAAGATGCTTTTTATTAAATGCTGCGTTGATGCCACGTAACAACAACGTAGGGGACAAAAGGCATTCCCTCTCCCTCTTCAGCAGTGCCTTGCATAAGCCAAAGCATTGGTATATTATTTGAAGAAAAAGGTCTACACAAAATAAAGACGGTGCTATCAGCTCAGGTCTCCACACGTTTTTATGATCTCAGTACTAAGGGCTAAGGATGAATTTACATCTCAAGCAGACTTTTGGTAAGTGCTGAAGAATTTGAATCTATTCACAGCTCTCTCCCACTCCTCAAACCCACACATACTTTCCGCAAAGTGCTTTGCGCACAGATATGTCTCATAAAATAAAAATAAAAATAATTTCTGAAATAACAGCAAGCTTTAATTTAGCCCTTCTGAACCTCATGCAGAGACTGTGAAAGTTCTGCTGGAAAACTTCATAATGTGAGGCGATGCCTGGGTGCACGGATGGAAATGTGACTTTCTCTGCCACAGGGTTTGGCTCCAGAGGATCTCTGAGCTGCTCCCCTCTAAGATAAATAAGGGATTAACCACATGTGGCATGCACCACCTCGGGGTGAAATTCAACAGCGGTGTGACTGAAGGCGAGCTGGAGCTGCCCAGGGCTGGAGGTGTGGGCTTGTGGGGCACCAGCCATCAGGTTGGCTTCATCCAAAAGCATGAGGAGCTGCGGCTGCTCTCCTCACAAATGTCGTGACGTTTTCTATTTACAGCAATAATTTCCAACGATGGTGTTTTGTGCTGCTTTATGGAGATAATGCTTAAAAGGGAAATTGTCATTATCTTTTCCTATTTCTAGGTGACTGATGCTTCCCGTTACAGAAGCTATTAGCATCGCAGCCTTGGGGAAAACATATTTAACTTATTGCTGATTAAAATAGAGATGGTCAGAAACACAGAAACTAAACCACTTTCCTCCTCTTCATCTCTCCTGGGTGTCACAGGGCTGTTTCTAACACATTTTTCTTCATGGCTGTGTGGCATTTTAACCTTTCTTAACCCCCTCTCCCCAGCAGCACCTCAGCCTCCCTGAGGGGCTCAGGTGGGGCTGGTGCTGAGGTGGCCAAAGTGGCTGGAACCAGCCGTGTCTGGCATGGGGCAGCCCTGGGGTCCCCTCACAGAGAGCCCTGCAGCCCACCGGCCTCGTCATGGACACCCGCTACAAGGACAAACAAGGAAAAAAGGGTTTTTTTGTGTGGAAACCATAAGAAGCAAAAGATGCTGTGCTGCTCCAAAGGTGTTTCAAAAGCAAAGTGCGACATGTGGGGCTGCCTGTCATGGCTGGGGTCTCCCTTGGGCCACACCGGGCAGAGGCGCAGGGACCCCCGGTGGGGAAACGTCTGAAGGTCCAGCGGAGCAGCAGTCATATGAAGGGGAGCAGACTTGGGAAACTTCCCCACAGCATAGTCAACCCTTGTGATCTTTTAGCATCTGCAGGAAAAGACTGGACAAGGTCATGAAATCTGCCACACAGAGGGACCACCACTGGCTCAGGAGGCCCCTGAGCTGAATGTTGTTAGAGGGTAGGAGAATATTAGCGGAAACATGTTGCCCTGTCTATGCGCATCTCCTGTTGTCCTCTGGAGATGGGATACTGGGCTGGATGTGCTTTTAATTTGACCCTGTATGGCCTTGCTGCCTGGGCAAGGTTCTTGTGGTTGCTTGTGTGAACAAGAGTCTGCAGGGTTCTGCCAAACCCCTAATGCCTCCTTCCCAAAGAGTTGGCGAGATCCTGTGCCTGGAAAGCCAACAGGTGGTGGGACTTAACGGCAAATGCCGTGGCAGACCAGGTAATCATCAGCTGCCCTAAACTCTGTGCAGCCCCACGCACGCAGCAATGGCTGCAGGACAGAGAGGGAACACAAAACGCTTTGCATCACCTGCCAGGCTCCCTCCAGCTGGCAGCACAAGCACAAGGTCACTCTGACCCAACGGTGAGCACCAGGAGGCGGGAAGGACCACTGCGGCTCCCCCAACCCCTCACCCTGCAGCAGCGGTATGCTCTCCCTGCTTCTGTTTCTGTTATTTCATACAGCAGGAGTTGTAAGTGCAACTCGTTCATCTTGGGAGACTGTCCCCCTGCTTGTCCCTTTTTCTCCAGTCTGAAACTCTCCCCCGCAGTTGGAGGCTCACCGGCTTCTGGCAGACATTCCTCCTTGGGTGGCCATAAGCTGTGCTCCCACATTTTCCCTTCATCAATTAGTTCCCTGCACTCTTACCCTGAGCTGAGGCCCGTCTTGGTGGGCACCCCTGCTCCCACAGGTTTGCCACCCGCGTGGGTGGGACTGCAAGAAGGAGTCCAGTCCCTGTTTGGCCATGCGCAGAGGTGCTGGGGATGGCGAGCCACTCCTGCAAGAGCAGCCCCGTGTCTCCAAGGGCTCACCTGCTTACCGTGCGAACAGGGCCTTTGGCAGCCGCACAGAGTTACCTCTCCTCCTTCTAACACCTGCCTTGTGTTAAAATTGGGGAAAATTTGGATCCTCCTTCCTTCTTTGGTGATAGAAGTTTGCACGGGCTCCCAGTGTGGACTCCAGATTTTCGCTCTCCCCCTCCCCTGTGCAAGGGCAAAGCATGGGCCCGCTGTAACTATTTCAGAAAAGCCCAGGAGGTGAGCAGGTAACCCAGGTAAGTGGGGCCTTTCTGATGAGCAGCTACCACGGTGCCTTGGCAATCCCAGTTTACAGATCTCATCTTAACAAAACAAAAAAACACCATAACCTTCCCTCTGTGACCCTTTCTTTTCACTGCAAAAGCTCATCACGGCTGACACTGGGGACCACTGGCGTGGGATCTGTGGGCAGCTGGGGATCTACCCCTGGCTGCCTGAAAACGTCTTCAGAACAACACTTCCCCAGAAACTGTAATGTGTTGAGAAAACAGACCGGGCTGCTGCAGGTCAGACCCTCGCTGTTGAGGGGTTTTTTTTCTATTTTTTTTTTTTTCTTTCTGATGGTTATAAAACTAACGGGCCATATTTTTCATTCTTTCTGGTATTGTTAAGGAGAAACGGGGATATAGAGATATCCCTAAACAGTTTACATCTGTGTTCTGAATCTTGAAGAAAACACCCAGCCAAATTTCAGGAGAGAAACTGGAGACAGCTGTGAAAGGGGCGCTGCTGCTGTCTGTTTTATAGGGTCATCTGTTCCCTTCAGTAGTAACAGGAGAACCATGTCCAAGGCAATCATGAGTTGGCCTTTGACTATGAAGTAACTGGGGCCACATAGCATTACAGCCTTGTTACTTTCCTACACAGCAGCATCCATAAATTCAGAAAAATATGTAAGTGTGTGCTCTATGTGGATGTCTGCTGCATGGATCCAGCTCCAGAGCTGCTATTTCAGCTATGGTGGAAAAAAAGAAAAGGAAACACCTCAGTTGGATTTTCCAGAGCAGGTAACATTGGGACTACTTTTCAACTTTGAGCTGAGATGATTTTGTGTGAACTAGCTATATTTGCACAGGATGACATCTCCAAATAGTCCCTGGGTGGCTCATGAGATGGTTTTGCTAAGAACTTGGCTAGCTGTGTGTCTGCGCTGCCCAACAACAGGGATGTTTTGCCTCACTAGATGATAACTTTCACATGTTGTTAGAGATCCATCACAGTACAAGTCAGGACTGACCGGCTCACATGGCGTTCAGCTTTCCAAGATTTAATCATCAAGTCTCTAGGCTGATTCAAGTTTTTATTAGCTCCACACCTTCTCCATTTTGGGAAGCCTCTAATATGAGGCCTTGTTCCTGGCTAGAGGAGAGATACGGTCTGCCAGCACTGGGTGACAGTCACCCATTTCCCCACAGCAGTCAAAACACAATTCTACTTGTTTTGTTGGATCGTTTGCATTTACTTGTTTCTTTGAATCATTTGCATTTTAAAACAAGCAAGGAAATCAGCACTCATAATTGCGTACTAATAGGTTAGTTTCTAATGCAATGGTTTATTTTAATGTAAGTCTAGTTTTCTGTGGAAAAGGTGCTGAAAGCCTGAGGCTGATGCTTTTACTAGAGAATAGCTTTGGGGAAAAAAAATTGAAAATGAGTATTCTGTGGTGGTGGCCACCACTGCCTAGCAAGATCAAGAGACAGACTGAGTGGTAAAACCAGCAGCCTGTACCATGTCCATCCCCACACTGGTGTGTTACCAGGGGCCAGAGCCAGGCAGTGTGTCACAGCCTTGTGGCTGCATCCGCACCCAGACTGGGGCAGCTTCTGGGGTACTTTAATGATAATGGCTTGTAATAGCTACTGAAAGGTGTTATGGCAAGGAATCACCCGTCATGCTCCTTCGGGACAGCAGGCAGCATCAAACAGCAACTTGTGTATGGGGTGATTTTGTGATATCTGGGGAAACAGCCATTTGGGTGCTTTTTTTGTATCGTAGGTATTTATTACAAATGCAGGATGTTACTAGGGCTTGGACCCTGCATTCCTGGCCTCAATGCAAACATTTTTAATTGAGCCACCCACCAGAGGAAAACAATGATCTTTGTCGAGTAATTATAAGGGTTGACACGCTCTGTCAAAGGGGACCATGCTGTACCTCCCAAATGCACGGGTTCTTGCCAATGACCTGCACTCCGTGGCAGCAGGTCTCTGCCTGTGCGGGCTGAGCTGGAAACCTCTCATCAGCAGTGGCAGTCTCTGCCTTAGGCTCCTGTGTCACTGCAGCTGGGCTTACACCAGGCTCCTCACGAAAACTCAGGTGCTGGTTAGAACTGACTCCTGTGCATGAGTCCGTTGTGAGAACTGAGCAACACCCAGGATCTGGAGCAGATGAGACAAAGCAACAGCCTCGGTTAACAAGGTGACATAAAGTACTGCTGGGATCTGAGATACTGCTGGAGAGTGGAGAACTGCGGAAGTCTTAAACAGTGTTTCCTTCTGCATTTCTGAGCACTAGAGATGAGACAGAGGTAGTCTTATTTATGATTCTGCCTGGTTTTGAAGAGCTGTATGTTTCTGGCATTTTCTGGTAACTTGGGGAGTGGGCAAAGGCAGTGGGCAGCTCCAGATAGCAAAGTAGAAACTTGGGAAGTGGTACTCGCCATGCAGTGAAACGCAGAAATATCTGACGGAAATCACACCTCGTTTAAGGGATGAAGATACAATCTTCTCATTTTGGATTGGTAACAGAGTGTGTTATGGTGATGATGAGTTTGAGATTGGAATATAGATGGGAATATTCATACCCAGAATTAAACCTTTACAAAATTAATGCATAGTTTGGAAAGGAAAGAAGGGGATCCTGCATAGGCTGGTGTGTGTAAAAAGCATACAGAGAACTAACGTTGTGGACATGGGATTGAACCCCAGATTTTACAAGAGCAGAAATACGGGTGCAGAAGAACCTGCCTGCAGGGCTGTCTGTGCCGTGGCGAACACATGTATGCTTTTTGGGGGAGTTCTGTGGTGCAGGCAGTTGCACAAGCGCAAAGATGCTGACTCCAGAAACTCCTTCTGATGGCTATAAGATACTGCAGCAGGAGGTGGATACGTGCTTGTCTTGGAAACAAACAAAAGAACTATTAATTTTACGGTGGCCATACAAATATGAGCCACCACACTGCTGTGAGGAGAAATATTTGCACAAAGGGAAAAGCTCCTGGTAGTAGAAGATGAACAGGTAAAATTCAGTGGTTGGGATGTATGTAAATTAAATATCTAAGTAAAGGAATGAGAGAACATACAATTTACTTCAGGTGAAAAGCCTGGCAAGTCCTCACTTGCACTGGAAGGGCAAGGGATTAAAAAAAAAAAAGCCCACACAAGCTTAAGGGAGAGCTTAAAGTTATCTCCACCGCTCTGCCTGGGGCTGGCTGCATGCCCCTGCAGCCTCTCCAACTTCATCCCTTCTCCTTCCCCGGCAGGTGCCTGCTGCCCTTCCTCCTCGCTGTCTGGCTGTCGGGAGCTGCTGCTGACGGCACAGAGCAGTGGCAGTCCTGCTCCCTTGAGAGCACTCTGCACCCCTGCCCCGTGCTCAGATCCTAACTGGACCTGGAGAGGCAATGGTCCAATGTCACCAAACAGGGGCCCTTTGCTGCCTTCTGTTTCCTTTGCTGTCAGTCCCTGTCCTGGTTTTACTGCCTGCCAGATGCTCAGTTGATGTCCTTTGGGAGATGGAATCCTTAATTCCTCCTTTGCTCTGAATTGCTCTGGGCTCTGCCACCTTTTTGCCCTGTCAGTAAGTGCTCTCCAGACAAATGACTGACTTGTGACTTTAATTTGTTCCATGCATCAATATGGGACAAAACTGTAAGAGGACACCAGACTTTGAAAACTGGAGCGGCTTTTTACAGGAACAGCAATGTAGAGCGTGCACAGCTTCACAGGGTATTTCAGCCCTGCTCAGGGTCCAGCTTCCAGACTTCTTCTTGCAACCTGGAGCCATCCTGGCTTTCACACTGGCCGCTCTCCTGCGGTCCTACCTACTGCTATATCCAGCAAGGCTGGGTGCAGTGCTGACAGATCTCTGCACCCACGGAGAAGCCTGCTGACGTTAGCAGAGCTGTATGTGGGTGCAAAAACCCACATAAAAGAGCCCACACAGAAAAAGCCCGTGGGCTCTGGGTCCTAGTTGGCAACCTTAAATAATTGTAATGTTCTGCTGGAATGACATTTCAATACAGTTATCCTTTCTAAATTAAGAGCATGTTTCAGAATTGCAATGTGAAGCATTACTTGGAGGGTAGCGTCACATGATGCAGCATGTTGGCAGTCATTCTTGCCTTGGATATTTGTTTTGCTTTGTTTACAACCTACATGCAATTTGCTGCAGCAAATCTGAAGTGCATTTTTAAAGTCTGCATTAGTCAGCTCATCTACCACACTTGTAGGGCACATTTGCCCCTTGCTCAAAGAATTACGCTTTACTGTTTCACATGTACAACTTTATTTCCTCCAAGGGCACTAAATGGGTATAGCAGAGTATTGAATTTGACCAAATACCTGCAGAAAAACTAGCTGATGATAAAGAAAGGGCGATGCTGTATTCCTCCTAAGCTGTCCAAGTAGGTAATTCTCACAGTGCATTCATCCAGCACCGCAGGAATCTTCTCCTGTAAGCTGTTTCTTTAACTTTCCACTGTTAAGAGTTCAACCATGCAGGTCACGGCAAATCTTTGCGAGTCCTGGTGATCAGAAATCTCCAGAACAGTATGAGCTTTTCTCCACTGGGTTCAGAGTAGACATATATTGTAATTGATTTGTTTGGATTGGGCTAGTCTATAAATTGTGCAATTTTTCTCCTGTTTGAAATGTGTTAGAATATTGACTCTGGTATTTCAAAGCAGCAACATCTGCTAAAAGCTTTTCCTGTGTGAGCTATACATTTCTGATGTTTCTCAACTGTACACCGCAATAAAAGGCATGCTGTTGAATGGCCTGACTTTGGCCAGGCAGGCATTGTTTTCTGTTGCTTTGTGACATCTTCCCAAATTCTGAAAAACTGTGGTTGGATGAGGACATGTGAAAAAATATTTCAGCCTGCGTCTGCCTACGCTTGACAATTGTTCAGCTCTGTTCCATGGTTATTCAACCAGAGTAGTGATGCTTCAAAGTGGGAATGCTATGGCCACAGGGAAGAGAGAGTCAGGGAAGAGATGTGGCAAAAGAGTGCAGTTTCCAGTGGCAGAAAAAAAGGGGTAGAGGACACTGGTGGTGTGGTTCCCACCAGTCTGCAATTAGGAAATTGTTGCTTAGGAAATGCTAAAGACTTTTGTGTGTTAGCTCTGGAATGTCACATTTTCTCTCTCCTGATTTGGTTCTTCTTTGGGGCTTTTATTTGGAGAAGCTCCTGTTGCTTCGAAGTGTGTCAAGTTCTACACCATGTACAGAGGCTTCTTTGTGTCCAGGTTTCCTGCCTGTCTCTTCGAAGGTGGCAGTGCTTTCCCTCTCCCCTTGGATGCGCAATGCAGAGCTCAGAGTTTCAGGAGTGTTTGAGATGAAAAAAAAAGGCTGAATTAAAGTCCAAAGGAACATTTTTCCTCTTTAAGTCAGACTTCCAAAGAGTTAGTTTTGCTTTCCAAAACTAGTCCCTGAGTGGGTATGTGCTAATCCCACCAATGATGATGGCCGTTCCGCATCTTGTGTGGATTCACACGGCCTGCCTTACCCTTTCAGTCTCCAAACAATGGGTTTTTGTCAGTTTTCCTTCATTCAGAAATGATGGATATTTCTATTTAGCTTCACTTCATGAAATCCTAGATGTATTAGTTCTTCAGCATCACTTCAAGCCAAAGCCAAACATTTTAAGTGATCTTACAATGTTGAAAAAGTTACTCTGTTTCTGAGCTATATTTTTACTCAAGCAAATTGAGCTGAAGCACTGCTGGAGGACAGGCCACCAGCGTAGGACTCCAACTTTCAATTTAGGTTTAGGACTTCCTGGGTTTGCCCAGGTGAGTAGTGTTGTGGTGAGGTGTAACAGAGCTGAGCTGGCAAGCTGTTAACAGCCACTTTGCTCTGCTGTTGTGAGGAGTTTCTGTCCTCTACAGTAAGGTCCTCTGGGGCTGTGTTGCACCTGTAATTGCTGTTTTACAATGATATGCAGAGGGATGAATTGATTTGTCTTAATGATATGTCAGGAAATCCTTGGCAGAGCGGGGTACAGTCTGTTCCCTGTGTCACAGTTATCCACCCTGACAGTGCCGTTGCTCTCCTTCAGCTCAGTCCTCAGCTTCTGGACACAAGACTGAGACCCCTGCGCAGGACTTCCCCACAGTTCTCCCCTCCTACAGGCGCACCAACAAACACCAAGTCTGTGGTTGTTTCCTCCTGACGTCCCCCCATTGCTATACATTCAGCTCTGGGCATAGCGAGGGCATTGGAAATGCTATTGTACAAGTGGTGACAAGGATTTTTAACTTCTGTCTCTAATGCGTCTGGTTGTCGGGATCTCCTGCTGCCTCTGCCTGTGTAGGTTGTGTTGGTGGAGCACAAATGGTGATAACAGTCAATAGGTGTTTCAGGGAGAGGAAACCTCAAGTTGAAGATCTAACACTCAGGGGTGCAGCTTGCACCCCCCTCCTAGATGTGACGAAGGATTTGTGTACCTGAAAGCTTCCATGTGCATTGATTGGTCTGATGAGGGATTTTACCCCTACCTACAGACGTTTCCTTGCTAAGGCCATCATGGGTTCAACAGCAAAAACTGCTGGAGTCATTTCGGGAGTCTCCTGTAATTCCTGTTTTAGTTTTATCACAGTCCTGGGGTTGACTCCAATGGTCTCTCCTGGGCTTCCTCAAACATACGTGACTCGGACCCGGGGGCGTGGAGCTGGCAGACATGGGCTCACTCCCAGCTCAGCCACAAACCTAACGTGCAAAGCCCAGATGAAGCATTACTGCTGGCTCTGTTACTTCCCATCTCATCATGGAACAGCTGGGTGACAGCAAGTGGCACTCATGGGCTGTCACCAGATGATTTCAGGAGACTGTAAATGCTACCTTCAGAGCAGCAATGCTCACGTCACATCTTCACAGAGGTAGAGAGAAATCAGTCCTCTGCTCTCTCTGTGCTTTCTTTTTTCCTTCAGATGAAATTCAAGACTGTGTAGGATCATGTTTGGAGGGTTGATTGTTTCCTCACAAAGTAAATAGCATTTTTCTCTCTAGCTAAAGTTACACAATAATTTTGTATAGTTGGTCTAGCCCTGAGGGTGTCCAGCAGTGATTGGCAGCACCCCCCACCCCCACCCCAACATGCACGCTGCAACATCACACAATAAGACAGTCCCACTTTCCCAAGCTTTGGCTGTGTCAGAGACAGGATACCACGTTATTCAGAAATGGAAATTCTTACACTGCTACTTCTCTGTAATTGTACACACATTTTCTCTGTGCAGATTTCAAACTTGCCTGTGAATGGGAGCTGCTGAGAGCCAGAGGCAGCCCAAAAGTTTCTCTGATAATGTTGCATTTTTACTGTCACAGACTGGGCTGAGCTGCATTTGCTACAAGGAGAAGAGGAGAGCACAGGAGGAGGAGGGCATGACAAGGAACCTCTCTCCCAGGGTGGCAGTGATAGGAGAAGGTGACCAGGCACTGTGGGGAGCCATCACCTCTGACCACAGCAGTAGATGCTACTCCATCCCTTGGTTGCTGGGAAAGGCAAAGCCTTGGCTGCTCTGCTACATCCATCAGCTGGGTGTTTGGTTGGTCCTTTCCTCTCGTAACTAAATGCCCGAGGAGATGGAGGAGCTCGGCAGTGTGAAAACAGCACAGCTGGGTCTCCCTTTGCTGCCTGCCCTGGGGGCTTGTTGCAGAGGTTTGGGGCTGGCCCTACAGCCAGGCTAAGGGCTGGAAACAGCTTGTGCTGAAGGGGCAGAAATGCAGGGGAGAGCTGAGCCTGGTGCCCCGAAGGGAGGTCCCAGAGCTCCCCATCTAGGGCAAGACAGGCTCCCTCTGACCAAGCCAGGGCACTGGAGCGAGCCCCCTGTGCTTGCAAGCATGACCCTGCTGCCTGGCGGGGAGAAGGCACCCCAGGTTATTCTTAAGACCCTCTGAGAGATGTTTTCTCGATGACATAGTGCTGCAGTGACTTTGTTCTTCCCAGGGACTTGTCTCTAATTTATACCAGGATGGCTTTCTATAAACAGTCTCTATTGTCATATAACAACTGGACCCAGTCGATGTAAAGATTAGGATCAAAATCACCAAATGCTTCTGTGGTGGCTTACGGCGAGGTAAGTTTGGGGCCGCTTACATCTCAGTAAGCAGCAGTGCGATGAAAAGAAAATTAAAAGCACTTCTTAGCGCAATGCCGAGGCCGCTTTTGATTGACTGAGGGGGCTTAACCTGGGCAAAGCCAGGCGGTGAAGCACCTCTGTCCCACGGCGGGCGTGGGGCTCGGCTTTTACCCCCTACTTTTTTTTTTTTTTTTAATT
>VYXH01008836.1:270208-286792 GCA_013397275.1 Burhinus bistriatus
CGCCGCGGAGCTGCAGCGCTGAGCCGGCCCCGCGGAGCCCAGCGAGGGGTCCCGGGCCGCCCGTCGGTCCCGGTCCCGGTCCCGGGCGGAGGGGAGCCAGCTGCAGCCCCACGGTGCAGGGTCCGCGATCCAAAGCCATTTCCCGGCTACTGGGACAAACATGCAAATGGTTCCTTACGCTGTTTCTCTTCTCTTTCTCCTTTTCTTTTTAATTTTTTTTTTTGTTGTTCTGAAAGTGGCAAATTGTCAAAGAAAAAAAGTTGCTGTAGATGTTTCAGAGCTGTTGCTTTATTGAAAACAACTCCCTGGGTGGAGGCGAGAGCAGCCTGCGGTTCGGTGGGAGTGTTTGCAAATCAAATGTCACTTGGAGGTGGGGGGAAATCTGGCAAAATTGTTCCATAAACGCGTTCTCCAAGTTGCGCAGGCTTGCTCGCCTCATGTGAGCTTAACGAAAACCAACGGGAAGTTTGAAAGGAAGAGAAATTACATGAGAACCAGGAGAATATAACCAAGAGAAAGGCTTTCTATCTGCTTTTGTTGGTGTGTTTGGATTCTGGGAGTGTGCGGTGCAGGGTGTGAACACTCGCCGGCTGCTGCCCTGGCACGGGGCTGTGTCAGGGAGATTTGGGGGACCAAGCTTGCAGGAGAAATCCAGCCCCTGGAAGCAGAAATGCTCACGGCTGTTGGGGCCTTGAGGGAGAGCCAGCCTGTTCTCTGCCCCCACACCTCCCCTCACCTTATCTCTTCTTCTTGTCACTCAAAGGCTTGTGCTGGAGCCTGTTGGTCCGCCAGAGCTGAGCCACCTGCGGGGAGTGAGGCCGGAGGAGGTAGGGTTGGACACATGGTCTGTACCACCTGCAGGGAGGTCCTTTGAGCTTACTGGTGCCACACTTTTTCTCTAAGCCTTTGGTACTGAAGGAAAAGATGTTATTATTGCTGAGTTATATTAGTACTGAGTTTTGTTTCATTGGACCCATAGGTGATGAGTAGAGAGGTGGTGCTTGAGACTGTATCCGTTCCTGTGGTTTTCTAACAGACCATCTGCACCTGAATCCTCTCCTTTTCTGCTCCTCCTCATGGGACATCTTTGTTTTAGGTATCCATGTCCTTTTGGTTGTAGAGGGAGGCTATGGGCACATCCCATAAACGTGGCTTTACTTATAACTTGGTTATACTGTGATTTAACAACAAAATGTACAGTTTATGGTACGCAGTTAATGGGTGTCAAATTATCTGAGAAAGACACAGCTTTCTAGACATAAACCCACCCTTATTAGTGAAACAGATGAAACTTTTTAATACGAAAGATTTTCCCCTAATAGCAGAATGGGGCCCATAGAGGCAAAAAAAGGGTCTTTTAACTGTTTCTTTTCCCCAATGGAGTCAGCTGGACCTTCAAAATCACTCTGAAGACAGTTACACCAGCATTAATAGGGCTGATGTTGCTGTAAAAATATCATCCAAAAGTCACACCCTTAATTGGCATTACTGTGTTGGCAAACCTTTTCTCGTGCTGCCTTATCCTTCAACAGCCCTGTTATTTTAATTGTAGCCACGTATTCTCTCTCATGGGCAAGGATCTGAGCAGGATTTGAGTTCAGTGTGGTGGCTGGAGCTTTACCTTCTCCAGTAAAGACAAGAAACCAATGGTGAAGCAGCTGAGGCCTTCAGCCCTGGTAACTCCTCAAGGATTCCACTTTGTGGGACTGCAGTGTATTTAATTCAAATCAGTTTCTTTGTTTGGAGAGGCCTCTCACTCTTTTCGTTCCCTTTGTCTGTCCGTCCATCCACTTTAACACCTTTTCAGTTGCATCAGGTGATAATGTGGCATTATATATACTTCTGAATTTAGGTCTGATCTACTTGAAGCTGGAAGAAGCCATCTTTATTCAATTTGGTGCTCTGAGTGGTAGGTAGCCTTTCAGGGGTGATGATGGGCAGCAGGTCCCATGGTGCTTGGTGGCATTAAAGGTGACATTCCAGTGCCATTGGCACTTTCTCTCCCACTCAGGCATGCAGAGCGTTGCATGGAGAGCAACAACCCACGTACCTGAAGGCTGGTTGGGTGAGCGTAGCTGAGGATCTGCTCGCTCACTGGAAAAGGCCCTTGAGCACATAGGCATCTGCACCAGAGTGCTCAGGAGTGTAGCTTCACTCCTGCATATGCGCAAGATGAAGCTCACCAGATAGCCCAGGCTGGCTTTTGGCTCTGGTGGTAGATTGCTACAGAGCAGCAGCGCAGTGAGGAGATAGCATCTTCTCAACTGCTGTCTCTCTGGTTGGTATTCAGCCCTGTTATTACACTTTTTGGAAATATTTTGTTTTGCTGGACAGTTCCTCAACAACAGGAGGGACAGTGCTGGGGGGCGTTCCCACACTGCTGGAACCACTCCAGCCCTGTGGATGTCCATTCCTCTGGATTTGCAGGAGCAGACAGTAGTTACATCCCACCTCCAGGCTTGTGACCTGCTTTCAATCCATGTTAAAAATTACGCTTTTTGTGCCTTTTTTGTGTGTGTTGGAACATCTAAGGCCCTCTATGGCTCTCATTGCTGTAGCGTCTGGTATCTGCTCTCAGTTCTCAAAGCCTGCATGGAGACCATTGGGTATGTAAGGTACCTTGGCTGTCCTTCTTTGTCATCCTTATGCCCTTAGACTTTGCGTCCAGTGTAAAGCAAACCGAGCCTACTGCCAACCATGCCTTTCACAGCTGCCTTCTTTTCTTTATTCTGGGACATGACAAACGTTTACAATGTTGGTCTTCTCTTTCAAACTGTTATTTGGGAATTTTTCCATGCCTGGGAGTTTCTTCCCCTAGTTGGTGGGTAAGAGGTGGAATTTAATGGCTTCTGGCAAAACAAGAAGTGTCAAATTATCCAGAGATTTTTGTGGTTGCTGAAGGACTTGCAGTGGGCACATGCTTTCCTACAGCTACCTTCTGGCTTTTCAGCATCATACCCTGGAGAACCCAGACTGCTGCTAGCTGGCCCACCAGTGCTAGGGGCTGCTTGCCTCTTCAATGAGCCTTCGACCTTGGGGCAGACGTGATCTCCGGTGGCCTCACACTGCCCTGGGAGAGGGCTGCGTGTGCTGGGAGCTCACCTTCCTCCTCTGTCCCAGGGCTGAACTGTACTGAGGTGTTTCTTTTCTCAGTTGTATGCAGATCCCCAGCAGCAGAAAGAACCTTGACTCTTAATTATTCTGCCTCTTATCTCCTCTTAGATGTACCAACAGCCCATGTCTTTAGAATAAGGCTCTGATATAGTGATATGGTCTCACGCATTCACTTTTGTTTAGCTTTTCCCCTCATTCTCTTGCATTAGGAATCTGGATTTCCTTCCAGCTTATTGGCATAATGTTAACCTTTCTTTTTTGCTGGAAGTGACGTTTTGCCTTTAATAACAGGGGCCTGGATTTAATATCCCAAGAGGTCCTTTTCTGATTCCATGTTCATATGTGTTAGGAGCTAAAAGAAAGAGACTTATGAAAGGGGCTTTCCAAAAAGTGGTTTGTCTTCTCCTGCTTACATTATTGTGGTCTTTTTGTAAGAAATCAAACTGTTGAAATGAACATATATCCCACTTAGATATGAAGAAATTGCAGCTCACTTGTGGCCTGGATCTACTCCTCCTTCTGCTGAACATGATCAGAACAAGACCAGACCCTTTGAGTTACCTTTTCATTCTTGTCTGTTACAAGCCTAATACATTATTCATGAAAATTAAGCTGTGTTAATTACATCTCCTGGTCTGCTTTAAGAAAGACATACATTCCTGTCTGTCTTGTTTGCTAATGAAGTCTGTGGATTGAATCCAAAATCAGGGAGAAGTTTAAGCACTGTCACTGATCCACGCACGCAACTTGCCCTGACTGCATTGTCCAGATGTGACCTCCAGGCTTCCCGTGTATGGGCGGCTGTGGAAGTAAATGTTTGTCCGGGAGATGTCACTGACATTTATTGCTGGGTGCGCTAGAGCCTGTGGCTTTCGTCAGTGTGGTCTCATTTTTATGAATGAAGGCAGGCAATAACTGCCGAGCTGTCCAGGAATCCGGTATTGTAGAGATGTGGGTGGAGACGGGAGTGTGAGAAGTCCTTCTGCGCCGGCAGTCCCACCGTGGTACAGCTGCGTATGCAGCCCCAGGAGTGATGGATGGCTACGCTGCTTCTGCGGTCTGGAGGTGGTCTGGGCTCAGGGGACCCTGGAGTGAAAAAGTCACGAAGAAGTACGTCACACACTCCCTTTTGTGAAGTGAAGGTTTAAAAAGCGTCCCTTCTCACCTCACAGACTCTTTCCTGCCTATTTTGGTAGGAATTTCTTTTTTTTTTCTTTTTGGTCCTTAGCATGAAGCTTTTTTTAGTTCAGTTCTGGTTTTTACTCTTGTCTCCAAGGTCTGTTCACTGAATAAAGTCAAAGAGCTCATTTTTTCCCTGTATCCACAAAACTTTTTAGTAACTGCTAACCCCTTACACCTGTACATGTATTTTCAAAGAAGGATCTTAATGTGGTTTTGTCTAGACTTGTGATGGAGGGAAAGAAAGAAAGCAGTTCCTGGGGCATAGATACGTGACTTTTTGGAAGTAGAAAATATAACCAGCAAAGATTATATCCCCAACAGAGCTGGCAGAAGGGGTCTTATGGGTGTTCTCAATCCACCTGACTGCCAGGTCAGCCAGGTTAGCTCAAACCACCTTTGTTTTTGCCTAAATTAGCTGAGTCTGCGCTAGCGCAGTGAATGTTCTCTCTGTCTCTCCTGCCAGACATGCAGTGGGGGACTACCAGCCAGCTGCTGGTCTTCAGCCAACTCCTGCTATAGCCATGTCCAGGAGAGGCTGTCTGTGTGTCCCCCAGGTTTTACTTAAATGAGAGCCAAGCCATTTGTCCAGTATCAACTTAACCACGTTTGTCAGACAGAATCAGCTTAAGATGTGCCCCTTACACTCACGTTCGTGCTGTCCTAAATCATTTCAGCTTGGCACCTGTCCCCCCAGTTCTTAGCTCAGGTCCCATTAACAGTTCTTCCTGGGAAATTTCACAGGTCACTGGCACTCTGCAGCAGCTGTCGGGAGTGGGACCAGCTGAACTCCTTAAGGGTGTCTGTGTGGTTCAGATTGAACAGCTATTTTACCCATGGAAGGACAGACCTGTTCTTTTACCTGAGGATTTGTGAACCATTTAGGATGATACTGGATACCCGTGCCTGGGCAGAGATTGAGAGGATGCCTATGAGATTTGAATTCCCATTTAAATTACAAAGCAATTTGTTGTCTGTGTTTCTGTGACAATCCCATTTGAAGTGTTTTATAGAAACAACTTCTAGGACTTTTGCTTTTCTGTACTGTGCACTGGGCTTTGGAGGCCAGGTTACTTAAAAAAGAAAAAGATGGAAGGTGGAAAAGTACTGTTTTGTTGGTGTCAAGAATCTTTAGATAGGAGAGAGACAGAATACATTTAAAACTCTGAAGTGTGTGTAGCCTGTGAAACCTTTACACAGGAGAATGCTACTTTAAATATATGGCTGGAATGGGAAAAAAAAAATCACTTCTGCAAATGATGGGGTTTTTTTTTAAGAATTAAAAACAAGTGTTTAGAAATGATTAATTATTGTAACATGTGAACACTGTAAAGTTTCATCTATTCACAGCAGTATTTCAAATGATTTAAAGTTGTTTGCTTTTACCATGTCATTAAATATCATGGATTTGTTCCAGCTGTCCTCCACAAATGTATCACTCATGATGGATTTTGCATGGGAACAGGCTGCCAGATTTTAGTTTTGATACCAAAGCCCAATTTTGTTTTATTTTCAATATAGTTTCGCTTTGCAGAATATATTACTGGCTTTTAATGGAGTTGGCAGAGAAGATGCTAGCAACTCTACTGGGCAGAGTTATTGGACCTGGCTTGCATCTTCTGTAAAACCCCTTGAGGGGTCAAGGGTGGGCATCTGTGCAGATATCCAACCCCTTTGACCACTACCAGACTTTTTCCCCTGGCATCGGCTGTGCCTGGTCACTGCCTCCCATTGCTGTCACTGCCTCTTGGCAGGAGGTAGCAGTCCACCTATCTGCTGGCTCCATAGTTCACATGAGCACTTCCTAATCTGCTTTAGGCAAAATCAAGTGGGTTATCTCAAGCCACTAATTAGACTACTGAAGATAATCCTGCTGGCTTTTGGGTTTGTCTCTTTCCTTCCTGAAGTGAATTAGGGAGGACTGTGAGAGGCTGCTGGACCAGCCACATCTGCAGGGAGCTGGGCTGTTGCTGGGTGTAAGGACAGGCAGCTGGAGGTCTCCTCACCAGCACGGCTGCAGCTGAGGGGGGGGTAGTGTCACCATGGCCTCACTAACAGCCCAATGAAGTCATCATTGAAGGAGAACATCTTTCTTCCTGAGCTGCTGAGGCAGCCCAGTGGCTCTACCAGGTCTGCTGAGGCTTATTTTTAACTTACTCAATTTTCATAACCAGAGCACTTACATTTAGTAGCATGTCATGTTTTCCTATTCTAAGCTAATCTGCCTCATGCGTGGAGCTCTGTCATACAATCAATATAACATACCGTCTGATGATCTTGAAAGACGGGGTATGATTAATGTATAAAACTTGGATGGCCGCTTGGAAAGGATATAATCTGATACTGTACAGAGCAGATTGATTTGGGGGATTACCCTGCAGTTCCGAATTGGTAAATAGCATAAATGGATCTGCTCAGTAAGACGAACTGCAGTACGCTCTGAAACATAACAGTTTGCCTTCAGAGCAAAGGCAAAAATGCAGTCTGCCTTCTGACATGCCGTTTGGTTCCTGGCATGGCTGCTTGCGTATCCATAAGGATATGATGTCCTGTGGAAAATGTTTGTAATAATTTGTGGGTTTTTCTAAAATGCAGATATTAATAGCAAGAGCGCGTGATAAGCAATCTCCCTTCATTTTTATTAAGATTTTTGCATTCTTCTCAAAGGGTTGACATAGTACACTGTACCTTGGATTTTGCAAGTGTTTCAATATTTATCATGTGTAAAAGAACGTGAAGTGTAATAATGTCTCTTCAGTCTGGGAAAACAGGTTAACTTGAGTGCATCACTTATTCCTACATTTAAATAAAATGCACTAAGATGCTAGTAATAAAAAAGGAAAGTCACTGGTATATACTTACATTTACTAAAATCTCTCCTTCTGTAAATAAATTAGCACTTTATGATCTCTATCATGAAGATGAAGCATACCTCTAGAGTAGACAGTTTCACAGACTTAATTCTAATTTTTCGTTGCATTTCTGCAGTTTGTGGTTGCCTGTCTCAGAGGCTGGAAATAGTGCCGTGCTGGGTACTGTGGTACCCTAACATGCAAGTAAGGTTCCAGGTGCTGCCACGATTGTCATGTATCTTTGCACTGGGAAAAAGCACTAAAATAGGCAGCGAAGCGTGTCAGGCAAGCACGTGTGTTTTAAATAAAATAGTCTTCACTCAGTTTAAAATTAAATGTTCCCATTTCTTTTTAAGTCTGCATTTCTAAAACTCATTTAGAGACTAACTAACATCTGCCGTCAGCAGCATCCTTAGGTTTGGGCCCTAGCCCTGAGAGCGCAAAGCGCATGATGTTTGTATTAGTCAGCTGGGATGGGGGCAGAGCTAGGTGTTCACAGGCAAGCACTTGGGCAGGAGCAGAGCCCGGGATTTGTGTAGTAATGCTAGTAACAACTTCTAGTTGTTTTTCAATGGCATTTTTTTCCTGATGGGTAAATTAAGTAGGTCATTACAAGAAAAGCTATGTTAAAGAAGAAAAATGCTTTCTGCAAATCACATCCTGTTTTCATCCTCATTCAATTAGCACAGATTTTAAGTTGCAGAGTGGGTGTTGTCCATCTGACCTACCTCCCCTCCTTATTGACACTGATAGTAGAACTATGGGAAAACTTAGGCTGCTGGCAAAATGGGTGGAAAATGAAATGTTTAATGTTTTGCTTGAACATTTTGTGGTTTCTCCTGAAATTCTTTGTCTGAAACAAAGGATGTTCTTTGTTCTTTTTTGTGGGGTTTGGTTTTCACATGAAAAAAATCTGCAACGTCACTGTGGATTGCAGAAGTTTCTACAGAAATGGCGTAAGTTCTCTACAAAATCTTTTTTTAAACTTGAAATAAAGGACGGTTACAAACTGCAAAAAATTGCCTCTTTTGATGGTGAAAAATTGTTTGTTGGCAGATTCTTACAAATGCATTCAGAATAGAAATGTTAGTGATTTGGAAAAATCTCGAAATAGACTAATTTCACATGACCCCCTCTTGGAAGCTTCTGAGTTTTGCATTCTTTGCTCCAGCACAATTCCTACTGAAGAAATACTTCAAAAAAACAAGATTATGGATTCTTTTAAAAATGTCATTCCTTGCTTTTTGGGTACTGTACTAAGTTGTGTTTATGTATCTTCGCCTTATCCTGATTTATATGATCAAAATTAAGCTTTTGTGGATTTGTTTGGAGTCTGGAAAAGATATGAACTGAACTGCAAGACAGATGGTTGCTGCCCTACCAGACTCGCAGGCTGTGGGTGCCCAGGCTCTTCCAGCTGGATGTCGGGCTGCCATCGCAGTGTGCTGCCCTCTCTCCTGGGCATCCCAGCCAGAGTTACCTGTCCCCTGGCTGTGCCGCACTGTGAGCGCTCCCTGGCCCTTCTCACCCTTTACAGGCCTGAGGAGCAGCAGCGGGCACAGGGGATGGGCTGGAGGCAGTGGTCGGTTCCCTTTGCAGAGCTGCAGCTGGGAAGGGGGGTGCAGGAAAAAAAGCAAAGCCCTGGGAGCAAGCAGTGGGGGGGGCGGGGAGGTGGTGCACCCACATTTGGCACGCTCAGCGCCTGCACAGTTCCCAGTACAGGGCCTCTGAGCTCTAAGGGATGGTCTGAAGCATAAAAAAAAAATTGGCTTTGGGATGATGTGGGTGAGAGGACCTTCTAGTCGCCTATCTTCTGCCCTTTCAGCCAGACTGGCTTTTGCTGTGATGCTAGCTTGTGCTGTTAAGTAGCTGCTAGTTGTCACTTGGAGAGTATTCCTTTGTTATTTCAGAATTACTGAGACACTTAATTGGCTGTTCATTAACTGCCTTAGAGAAAAATAAGATTTGATTAATCATCATTTCAGCAAATTACAGCCTGTTCTACAGGCTAATGAAATTAAGCAGTGAAGAGCTGGCTTCCCACAGCTAGCTGTGACCTGCTCTAGCTGTGCAGCCCTCACTGCCTGGCCCTGACCCGGAGGGCTTGAGGCGCATGGAAATCAGAGCGGTCGCTGGCGTGAATCAGGGATGGGGGAGCGTCGAGTCCCATGTTAACGGGGTGAGGATCACGGAGCGCTGCCCAGGGCGCAATGGAGATGATGCCTGTGCCTGGTAGAGGTACAAGTTGTGGATATAAACGCAGCCAGCCAGCAAGAGAGACGTGTGTTGGCCATAATTCCTAACCTTTGAGATCACTTCCTTTTTGTTACTTTTTTGTAAGCGGTCATGATTATAACTGATCAAGATCAAATTTCCAAGCTGAGATCTTGAAGTCATCATTGAAGAATGTGTATTTTTCTCTGAAATAGTCCTATATACTACGTTATTTCTAGTTTTACCTTACACACGTGCTGAAACTAAAACATAATGGGTTTTAGTCAATTATGCAACAGGGAAGTTACAACTAGCACCTTTGCTTTAGAATAAACTGGTTTATCCAAAGGTCTAGACTTTGAAGAAAGAAATACTCTGCAGATGCATAATGCAGTCATTAGAAATCCCACACAGGGTATTTGCAGGTGTCACTCACAAGGCCAACAATTTAAAAAGCAGGTTCCTTACATGAAATTGCTTTGTCTTCTTCTGGCCAAGAGTTAAAGTTCCTCCAAAGCTTTTCTATTTTCTGCCACCTTTGTGTCTTAGATCCTTCCTTTTCCAGGATCATTGACAATGTTGACATTGGGATTACATGGAATTTGCTTTCAAGAAAGTTGGAGAATAGCAGAACCATTGACGTTTTGCACTTTACCCTTTTCAAGACCTAAACATTCAGGAAGAGCCTACACCAGATCAGTGCTAGTTGTTCATCACCTGGCTTTTGGTGTGCGACGCTTCGGACCTGATGGTGTGGTTGGGGCTGGAGGAGCAGGAGCGACAGGACTTGAGGACTGCTCTACCCTTTCTTCTCTGGTGTATGCATGTTTGGCAGCTTCACAACTGGTCTAACTCTTCCCTGTGCAGAATTTGGGAAGAAGGGGCATTTCATTCTTCACTGAAGTGTATTCTTCTCATCATTAAGCATGACAATGATTGCAAATACAAAACAGAAATAGGTCAATAAAAATAGAAGAACAGAAGAATTAATAGAAGAAAGTTTAGAGGTGCCTTTTTTTTTTTTTTAGTAGAAAGGTTTCTTCTGTTAACAGAAGAAACTGAGATTGTTTCTTGCTTAGCTGATGGCAACACTGGAAAGGAATGGATGATACTCTTGCAGCACACCCAGTGTAATGTCTTTGTCGCCAAAGATCCAGACCAGATGCCCAGGCTTCACTGGATCTTGAGAAGCCTCACTGGGTCTTACCAGACCTATCTCTGTAGAGAGCCTTGGTATCAGGAATGGCAATGGCCCTAGCACTGCGGTGGTGGCCCTGCGCAAGGAGAGCTGGCTCCTTTTGGTGCGGGGGCTACGGTCCCTTCTGCGCTGGGCACTGGGGGAAAGGGAGACAAGGGCCTCAGCTGCCCAGTGAATGCCCCATCCCAGGGTTTGGTAGGTGGGAACGAGCTGTTTAACGGCCCCGTTTGGGTGGAGGAGGCAGCCCCAGTGTTGCCCTGGCTGTACCTGGGTCAGGCGGCTGCAGGCAGGGCTTTGAAATGCAAAGCAGCTTCCTTAGGCATTGCAGGGGGTAAAAAGTGAATTAACCATATCATAGGCACATGGTACTTCCCTGCTCAGATTACACTACAAAATCTGGGCAGTTCCTAAGATAGAGCTGGAAAAGGGGATTTGGGAGTGTGAGCAGCACTTGGAGCAGAGCACAGCTGACATGGCTGGGAACAAAAGGTGATAGGAAAACTCACTGCATCTACATTGCTGCACATCCACAGGTCAGCAGAAATCCTTCCTAACTGGACATTTGTTGCAAATTTACGGGGAGAAGTGTAAAATAACTTTGTTTGAGTGCTGGCTTTGCTTTGTGCCTTGTGTTCTGCTAGTTGCAAAGATTGTATCTGGCTGTGTTTCTCTTTGATTTTGTACTTTGTTTTCCAGATTTCCTTTCTAACCGTTCCTCAGACTCTAAAGCTCTTGTTAAATATCTTCTGTTTAATACAGGTTAAAGACTTATGTAGATAGGGGCGGATTTGCTTTGTTAGTTAAGACTGCTAAAGCTGTGTCTACTCCGCTCGTGGACAAAGCTTTTTTGCAGTACGGATTTTTTTTGCAAAATACTCCATAAGCAACACATGTGTTTGTGCTGTTAGTCAGATCTTCACGGACTTTTTTTGTTTAATATCTGCTCCTCAGCAGTGAGCTTCTTACAAAAACAATTATTTTTAATGCCGCTTCTGGCCTTTTGACTGAGAACTCAGAAAGCATTTTACCTCACATACTGAAGCGAAAGTTAGGTTTGTTTTTGTTAATGTAAGTCAAGAAGTAGCAATGATTCAGTGTGACAGGCTGAATGTGAGCCATATGAGCCGAGCTGCACAAGCATAAAGGATGATTGTGCTGCAAAATATCTCCAAGTAATTTAGATTTTGACACACTTACCACTTCTCAAGTTGCATTTCCCCCTCCCCGCCACTCCTGCCCTTCCCCCACCATCCAGGCTCTGATGTGATGGAAAAATATATGCATTGTCTCTGGGAATAGTAATGGTTGGGCTAAAAGTGCTTTGCTTCTTTGAATTTTATTATAGCAATGTGAGAGCTTCACAAAGAGATGATAATAATTGTGTATGCTTATGTACACAGTCTTAAATAACAACTTCATAGGCTTAAATAGCTCAATTTTTAGATTATAATTCTTGTCACTTAGAGCGTGTAGGTGTCATCTGTCTATCTGTTTCACTAACAGGCTTTGAAACGCACTGGTATATAGTAGTTTTCTGACTGCAGAAGTGTAAGTTTTGCATTGAGCTGCCGGAGCACAGCTCACACGCAGCTCGCAGCGCGTGTGACAAGAGTTGCGTGTTAGGGAGGACTGCTTGTCCCCAGGAAGCCCAGAGAACCGGGCAGAGTGCCACTTGAGTCCCACTCTTGGGTGGAGGATTTTATAGTGCCATTTTTTTCTAATTAAGGAATACTAATTTCTTTTGTGCGTGTTTTTTTTTGTTGTTGTAGACTTATTTCTTTTTTTTTTTTTTTTTTTTTAAAATCTGTGGTTTCTCTGTATGAATGGCAAATGAAGAGTGGTTTAATATTGAGTCAAATGATACATACCCATAGCAGGATTTTACGTCCAGCGTTTTTACTGATGAAACTTCTGCATGTCTTAGCGTTTGGATGTAGAAGGGAAGAGCAAATGGCCGTTCATTTCTGGCTAGGGTTTCTTACCAGAAAGTGAAGCCGGGGAGGTGGGTGGGTTGTGTGTGTATGTGTGTGTGTAATATATTAGTGTAACATCTATAAAATAGGGCATATTTTAATGGCTCTTAAACTTGAAGATTGAATTCTGTTCTCTTAGGAAGTATATCATACAGATACAACAGGCACACACCAGGGTAAATGAGAACAGAATTTGGTTCTTCAGTGAATCTGCTCTAAACCGTTGGCCCAGTCCAAGCCCCACTAAAGTTAATAGAAGGGACCCTGCCGACACTGATGCAAGTGGGGATAAAGCCAGGCATTAAGATGGTCTAGATTGTGACATGCCTTTGCTGTTTAATGTTGTATGTGAAGTTTTTAAAGAAACAAACCAAAAATAATACATTGGATACTATTTTTAAGGCGAAATCCCAGCAAAATGTCTGTCATCAGGTTCCAAACGATTCCTTGATTCACTTTAACAATGAGCTATCCATTATATGGTCTTAATTTATGGAATGTTAAACAGTTTCTGGCATTACTGTGCCCCTGCAGGAAGAACAGATGGTACTTTTGAATGAGTTTTGCTATGGGATAAAATGTTCCAAGTCTTCAACGGATCATATCCATCTGTAAGAAAATAAACAGGGTAGAGTCAAACAACTTGAAGGAAAAGCAGTGCTCCTAGGTTGAGGTGGTAGTATGCATTGGAAAGTAACGTGGAAAGTTATTGCTTAAGGTTATTTTAAGGGTGAACATTTATTTTGGTTAAACATCCCAAATGGGAAATCTTATATATCAGGACTTGGAAGGCAACGGTCAATATATACTGACAATAGTCTATGTGTAACAAGAGTATGTTACATTTATAATCAGACAGATTGGCTACGTCTTCATCTTGTCTCCATGCAATAAAGTTCTGTTTTATTTGATCTATAGAGCTTTGGCTATCTAAGAATAGTGTGGAAGCAATGAAGACCCAGATCCTGACAGTCCTTATTATGTCCACGGACAACGTAGCTAACCTTACAGAACTGAGCGGAACATGTCCCTCATGATGCACATCTTGCACCCTCTGTAAAAGTTAGTCTCACAAGTCAAACAGGATTGGCAGAATTGTGAGAAGTCGCACCACTTCCCTTCTTCATTCTTCTAAATGAGCAGGAACTGCTAGGATGAGGGAAACCATCATTTTTCAGAGCTCTGCTGCGACTCTTCCAGTTGGCCTCCTGGGGAATGATGGCTTTCTCTTCATTGGCCTTTGCACTTCTGTGGTCCACAGTTGGTGAATGAATATCCCCTTCAGTTTATCTGTCTTTCTTACAATTCTGTAAATTTTATTCATATTCCCAAAGAGTTCTCCTTTGCAAACTGAAAAATCACAGGCTCTTCAGCTTTATCTACCTGAAAATCAGGTAATTAATCATGTAAGGTCCCCGTATGGTGCATAAAGACAAGCTCATATCTAGGGGGCAATCCATCCATCCTAAAACAAATTCTCAGTGACATTAGTTGCCCTCTGGAGTTTTACCCACTTCTCCACTGACTGGAGAAGAAGCTTCATCAGTGAGGTAACTTCTAGAAAACTGAAGTTAAACTGAACCTGCGATCTTTAGAGCCCTTATATTCATGGTTCTCTTTGTTCTGTTCTTGTTCTTTGTACTTTGAATACCCGAGATCATTGTATCAGCAACTTGCTTTTAGAAGTGATTCTGCAAAGTTGTAGTACCTTTATATTATTGGAAACCTGGTGGAAATCTTCCCTCTCCCAGCCTTCAAAATCAGTCAGGTGGGCGTGAACGTCTGACTGGGCTGCCAAAGTGTTTAAAATCATTCTGGAGTGAGGCAAGGTCGTGCCACAGGAAGGCTCTCTGCAGGTGCCTCTTTCTGCCGGATGGCTGCACGTTGGCCCAGCCTCGGATGCTGCATACATGGAAACACTAATGGAGGAATTTGCGAGTAGACTGGAAAGCAGGAAGACCTCTCCTTTCACTGTGAAGGATATGCTGTGTTCCTAATCAATTTGGGTTTACTTTTCTTGGTGTGTTGTTTGTTGGTTTGGTTTTTGTTTGTTTGTTTTAATAGCAAACATCCTGTGATTTTGGGAGACTTTATCTTTTGCATATTAGTGACTTTGTCATCTTAATTTTTCTTGCCAATCATGTGCTGGACTGTGTATAACGAGCGGGGAGGGAGGCAGTATCAGTTTATTCTTCTTCCATTGTATTAATGATTTCTTTCCTGTTCCATAAATCATCTTTACGGTTGTAGGATTTCTTCAGCTGGAAGATAAAATAGCTTCCTTCCCTTCCAGGAGAAAATTGACCAAAACTTCTATGTATGTATTTTAATGCACCAAGACCAAACAAACTGTGCTCACTAGTCAATACCACCTTCCTGGAGTATTGTTCATTGTAATGAAAATCAGAGTTAATTTACTGTTAGCGTGTTCAACAAAACCAAGATGTTGTGAAATGAAAAAAAGTATTCTTGTTGTTTAAATTATATGCACCTATATAGGGTAACATATAAAATATATTCAATCAGCATTTTACATTCCTGGGAGCACCTGTATGTACATAATTTAATGCAAAAATAGCACTCTTATCAGTTGATTGCTCTGGATTCTATCTTCAGCATCAGAGGAATACCTGGGTGTGGCTTGACATGAAAAGCCAAGTTTACATCAATGTTTTAAATTCCCCAAAATTTTATATGAGAATATGGGGCTAGCTTACTTTTCAGTATACTTGAAAGGAGCTGCCTTTTTCTTATAAATGTTGGAGAAGTCTGGTTGGTTTCTTCAGTGATGAGACCTGTTTGCTTCTGGGCAGCAGTTAAAGTAAAATTTCCATTTTGTTAGCTATCTTAAAAAACATAGTATGTTCCCCATTAGAACAAAGCCACATTTTGTAGTATCAGTGTTTCTAGATTGCCGAGATTTCTGATTTTGAATGTTCTGCCTTTAGTTGCAAGTTATCATGCATTTACTTGTATTTGTTGATGATCAATAACTTAAAATTTTCAGGAGTATGGGTTGCATATTTACACAGCAGACCATACTAGCTTCCTGTGGTAATAGCAAATGTAATGTATAACTTACAAAGTAAACAAGACTTGCTCTTCTAAATCATTCTGGTTTTTAGGGTAAATATGGTACAGAACCACAAATCTTTATGAACATAAGAACTCCACGTGTGCATCTGAGGGCAGACGTTGTCTAAGTGTATTTAGACATATAGCAAACTATCTGTGATTGCTGAGTATGTCAGTTTGAGATTCTGTACAATATACAGAAAAAAACATTTCTCCTATCGCAGGAATTTATCCTCCAAATTAAGGTTACATCTTGGAGAATTTGGATCTGGTCCAAAGCTACTGAAATCAATGGAAGGAGTTCAGGATCCGGGGTTCCACATGTGCAGCAGACAAAAGGATTGTCCGTTGCTTTCGCCTTCCTTGGAGAGCAAAAATGTGCTAGGGGAGTACAAGAAATATGTGTATTCATATGTTTCTGTATCTGTTTATGTTGAAACCTGTCAGCAGGAATTCACAGAATCACAGAATGATTTAGGTTGGAAGGGACCTTAAAGATCATCCAGTTCCAACCCCCCTGCCATGGGCAGGGACACCTCCCACTAGACCAGGTTGCTCAAAGGCTCCATCCAACCCAGCCTTGAACACCTCCAGGGATGGGGCAGCCACAACTTCCCTGGGCAACCTGTGCCAGTGCCTCACCACCCTCAGAGTGAAAAATTTCTTCCTGAGATCTAATCTAAATCTTCCCTCTTCCAGTGTGAAGCCATTACCCCTCGTCCTATCACTACCTGCCCTTATAAAAAGTCCCTCTCCAGCTTTCTTGTAGGCCCCTTTCAGATACTGGAAGGCTGCTCTAAGGTCTTCCCAGAGCCTTCTCTTCTCCAGGCTGAACCACCCCAACTCTCTCAGCCCAGATTAATTAATACTAGATATTTTGTTTTTATGAGATTCAAAGTACCCATCAGTGCCTTCATTTCATGACAGCCTCTAAATAGCTATAAATCTATTTCAGGTTGATTATTGTCGTGGTTTGGGC
>VYXH01008839.1:0-49532 GCA_013397275.1 Burhinus bistriatus
AGAGGAAGGGAAAATACTCTTGAGGATAGCTTTGTCCCAAGCACAGGTGCATCAGTTACATGCCCAGATGTTTCTTTTTCAGCCTCTCACTCTTCAGTATTGATTTATGCCCTTCGCATAATAAAGAATGATTTAGCCATCTGCAAGATGAAATGAAAAACACCTACATTCCCACCACGTATAGTACAGCTTGTATTGTCATACACTAGAATCATGCCTGGATGATTACGTTAACATTTTGCTTTAACAATGATGTCATTGACTTGATGTGATGGAAAATCTAGCTTAGGAGGGTACTATGTAAGCTGAACTTTTCACCAAGTTAATATTTCTTCAGTGTTGGACTCTAGTATGAAAAGTTCTATTTCAGCAAAAAAGCAAGCGTCTTTCTTCATCATCCCAGAAAAATTACACTGGAAAGTGAAAAGTGAAATCAGAGCAGAGGATGACTCAGTATAACCATTCAGCAGACCTCTCTCTCCAGGGCTCAGCAAATAGGTCATTAAATTTCACTGAAACACCACTGGCTTTGGATGAAAGGACACTATTAGGGCTGAAGATTTCACTGTCAGTCCTTCTGTCTGTTATAACTTTGGCAACGATCCTTGCGAACGTTTTTGTTGTTATTACAATTTTTCTGACTAGAAAGCTCCACACACCTGCAAATTACCTCATTGGCTCCTTGGCAGTGACAGATCTTTTAGTGTCTGTCCTAGTAATGCCCATCAGTATTGCTTACACTGTCACCCACACGTGGGCCTTTGGCCAAGTGTTGTGTGATATCTGGTTATCATCAGACATCACGTGCTGCACAGCCTCAATCCTACACCTCTGTGTTATTGCACTGGACAGATACTGGGCTATCACAGACGCTTTGGAATATGCCAAACGCCGGACCGCTGGCCGAGCAGCGCTCATGATTGCCGTGGTCTGGATGATATCTATTAGTATTTCTGTGCCACCGCTTTTCTGGAGGCAAGTGAAAGCTCATGAAGAAATTGCAAAGTGTACTGTGAACACAGACCAAATTTCCTACACAATTTATTCTACTTGTGGAGCTTTCTACATCCCAACTGTGCTCCTCCTGATATTGTACGGTAGAATTTATGTAGCAGCTCGATCCAGGATTCTGAAGCCACCCTCATTATATGGGAAACGTTTTACTACTGCACACCTGATTACCGGCTCTGCTGGGTCTTCCCTCTGCTCCATTAATGCCAGCCTTCATGAAGGGCATTCCCATTCGGGTGGATCCCCAATATTTATCAATCATGTTAAAATAAAACTTGCAGATAGTGTCCTGGAAAGGAAAAGAATTTCTGCTGCAAGGGAAAGGAAAGCCACCAAAACTTTAGGCATTATTCTGGGAGCTTTCATTTTCTGCTGGCTGCCTTTTTTTGTCATGTCCCTAGTCCTACCAATCTGCCAAGATGCTTGTTGGTTTCATCCCATCCTCCTGGACTTTTTTACATGGTTAGGTTACTTAAACTCATTGATCAATCCAGTCATTTATACAGCTTTTAATGAAGAATTTAAACAGGCTTTCCAAAAACTAATACGTTTCAAAAAGTGTTCGTCTTGATGCTCTCCTGTTGTGTTACTGACCCGCGTGCAATCTTGCAGCCTACTTGGAAACTTTCTGTGCTTTTATTCCTAAGGTACGGAGTGGTAACTGCTGTCTCTGCTGCTTCCCTGTGCTGTGCATGTAACTGGGAACTTCTTGCCAATTTGGTACTTTCTGTCTGGAATTCTGTATCCCATAGCAGAACGTGTCTGTGCAGTGATCGTTTGTGTATGTAAGATCAACACATGAAGTAGCTTTGTATCAAGTGAAGGAGTGTGAACCAGAGCGCTGAGTTTGTACAATGAGATGACACATAATTGTCCAGTTCTGCCATGCTTTTGTAACCTGATGGGAGGAAAATGTGTGTATATTTGCAGGACGTCAGTCTGTCTGCTGTATATTATTAACAATTTATGTAGGCTGAGAAGGCTTCTGGAGAACAGGATCTGATGTCTACATTTTCTATGGCATGTATACTATCTATCTGAGATTGATAAAACCTGTAACTTTTTCAGAAGGTGTGTGACACAGCCTGACTATGAGCAGCAGGGCATAGAAGACTTAGCGTGTATCTAAGTTCTGTGGATATTTCACAAATACTGCATTTGAAGCTTTGCTTTTGGTGAACTGTAGAAAGAAGACAATTTATTTGAAATAATTTCTACACATTTTATCATGAAAAGAATAGCCAGTGCAGAAATACTACAAAATAAATAGCATGAAAATTATTGAAAAGTATGTCGATCTTATATTTCCGTTATTTAATTTTTTAATATATAATGTATATCTTGGAGCTCTAGGCTCCCTTCTGGGCTGCTATCACTGTGTCCAGGCCACTCCCAGCTCCTCCCCTTGTGGGACAGCTGGTATGGCACCACCAGTCCAGTGTTGGTCTGGTGGTAGCTGAGGTACGTAGGCATCACGAAAGGTTGATATAACCACCTCTGCTAGAATAATGGGATATACAGTCTCATATTGGGCCTGTGGCAGGGGACCTATGTGACTACATGAAATTTGAAGAGAGACAACTCCAGGATCCTGCAGCGCCTCGTCACTCTAAAGAACCATTTGTGGACTCTGGGGGAAGGTCTCCTGGCTTAACAAAAGACATGGCATATTCCAGAACATCGGCATCTTCTAAAGGAGACAGACAAGCAGCCAGTTCCTCCTCAGAGGACGTAGTCTGTGTTATTTTAGAACAATCTTTTTCATCATGGGTCTGGGTGATAACAGGTCTTCCTGGACAGTAGTGGCCCACATCAGGGTTTCAGTCAGCCATTGAGCTCATGTGTTTAAAGAGCTGATGTTTAAAGACAGGTTTTATGCCTCTGGGTCCACATCACTGGAGCTCTTCACATCCTCTACCAGCTGTTCAAGGATTTGGAGGAGCCTTTCTGTTTGACATTGACACAGCGAGCCAAGACTGCTTTTAAAATGACCCAGCAGCACTGCCAGCGGTGGCTGGCCCTCCGAACAAAGAGCACCCTGGAAAGTTTCCTGCAGGCATACAGCATAAGTTATGAAAGTGCCCATGGTATGACGTTCCCTTGTTCCCTCAGGAATCCTTTCCTGTCCCCCAGCAATTTAACCTGGGAGACAGTCACAGCCAAGAGTCACAGGATCAGACCTCTGCAGACTTTTTTTCACACTACAAGCAAAGGTTTCCTGTCATGAAGACACTGCTTTTTTGGGTCCCTCTGAAGTTTCTCCTCTTTTTCCCCAGATGCTCTTTTGATGCTGTCCATCCTGCCTGCACCCTGTGCTTTCTGGACCCCTTTGTCTACTGTGCTCATCTGGCACGGCCCAGTGACCGGAGGGGCCCAGGGTACAGGGAGAGTGTCACACAGCTTTAACTGCACAAACGTACCTGTTTTACAGCTTGAAAACAAAAAAGACCCAACTAGGGCAAGTGAATAAAGGACAAACCAAGTAAATGATAGTCAGGGTCACAGTCAGAACCCAGAATGAAGGTCTGGGTTCCTGAGACTTGAATTAATCAAAGATGGTTTCTCCGCCTCGCCAGCATAGTGCTGGTGTCTCCTGCTTTGTACCAGCCTCTGCTGAGAGCTGTAGGCTGCCCTTTCCACCCTGTGGCTTCATGCTGCCTAAGGCAGGCCTTGCCTTCAGCCAGGTCCCTTATGAACTACTGATTCTCTTCCTATCTCCTGTTTCAGGGTGTCATGCTAGCAGTGAGCCCTCAGGTCACAGTGTTCCTGTGAAAACTTGGCAGCAAGGCTGTCACTTGGTTGTCCAAATGATGCTGAATTTTGGCCTGCATTTCACTTAGGGAGCTTCTCCACAGTGTTCTTCAGGTGGCCTCATGCCTGGTTCTAACCTCGAAATCTAGCCTTGGAGCAGCTGATGCCAACATCTCATTAGAAATACTGATAGAGGCAATGATAGCAAGTGTGTCATTCCTTGCTCAGATCTGGGGACGTGCAATACATAGATTCAGAGTAATTCAGCTTGGAAGGGACCAGGCTACTCAAGGCTTTCTTCAGTCTTCTAAGGATGAGGATGCACAACCTCTCTGGGTAACGTGTTCAAGTGCTTGACTGTCCTCATGGTGAAAAAGATTTTCCTTATATCCAGTCTGAACCTCTCTTTTTTCAACTTGCGTCTATTGTCTCTCAGTCTCCCACCAGTCACTTCCTCATAGGTCCTGCGGGAGCTGCTGTCAGGTTCCCCCACAGCCTTCTCTTCTCCAGACTGAGCAAGCCTGGCTCGTTCAGCTTCTCCCTCTGCCTTCCTGGGGCAAGTTCTCCACTCAATCTGAGTGACCTCTGCAGTACCTTGTAGCTCAGACCACAGGGAAAAGTGTCTCAGAGAATAAGAGAAGGAGGGGAGCACATGGTTTATGTCTGCTATGTAAGGACTTCTAATAAATCATGTTTCCCTG
This sequence comes from Burhinus bistriatus, assembly GCA_013397275.1. NCBI lineage: Eukaryota > Metazoa > Chordata > Aves > Charadriiformes > Burhinidae > Burhinus > Burhinus bistriatus. Next base: position 4,464 of record VYXH01008839.1, read on the forward strand.
CTGGATCATTATAGCTGGTTCTAAGCAGTCAGTGGATTGAGATTCCTTCACTATTGTGAACAGTCCCAGAGAAGATGGCTCAAATGGATTAAAGACCAGTGGGCAAATGGAGGTAGGGTATGTAGAAACCCAAGTCTTAGGGATGCCCTTAAAGAAAAAGGCTTCCTCTTCATCTCATCCCTTTGGACTGAGGGATATTACCTCTGCTTCTATGCCAATGTTGTGAGCCTGCTCTTTGTGAAGGACCTGGCGTCCTCTGTTTCTTCCCACTATTCAGGTGGGCATCTGGAACCTTTCTACCCGCCATCCTTCCCATAACTCGTGGATCATGAGCTGCTTGACTTTCCCCAGCCCTATGACAGTTCCTAACCAGAAAATTTTGCCCTCTTTGTACATACACAAATGAAGCTGGGAAGAGGGAAAGGAGAGCAAGACCTTGACAGTACAGTCCAGTATTTAGAACACATCTAGAAAGCAGAAGACACAGGGCCAAATCTGTTGTCTAATAAATAGTACATGGTTTATGCACAGTAGAATTGAAGTAATTCTACTTCAGGTGAAACTGTGAATTTTGTCCTTCGGTATCTGGGGAGTGACATTGTTTAAAAACAGGCTTCCCAGCAGAGTATTTTGGTCATTGACTTAGGGGCTGGCATTTCCAGGAAAGAGCTGGGTTGGCATTAGTACCCAAAGCCAAGGAAAGTTCCCAGCTGAGAATCTTGGGACAGTAAGTACCTGTGCATGGGGATCTGCAGGCCAAATGTCTCCACAGAATTTCTCCTGATGATTCACCTGCCCAATGCGAATCATGAAACTACAGATAATGGTCCTGGAAGGGCCTTGGAGAGGCCGGTTTGTCCATTCCCGTTGCTTTATCTGGATCAACTATGCTTTTGCTCTTTTCCTGTCTTACCTACTCTTGAAGATTTCCAGTGATGAACGGAATGGCAAAATACAGCATAGGAAGATGATCCACTACTATTCTTTGGGCTTTTATAAGACACTGTTTAATTCAAGAGCAAACAAACTAGGCCCTTTCATTGATTGGATTATAGGCAAATTTAAAAAGGCATATGGTCTAATATTACACCATTCTTAATGCCGGTAAATATTTGATATGGTGCTTCAAGGAACTCATATTGGAAAAAACAGTGATATGGAACTGGCACAGGAAGACACTAGCTAAGCATTACAAATGAAAGATAAATAACACCCCATAGCCTCTGAGTTGAAAGGAGGAGGCTATCATGTCACAGAGATCAATGTCCATATTTACCATGTCATTAATGCTCTGTGGATCACAGTCGAGTACACAAATGCATTTCACAGAAGGTACATGAAGGCTGCACGATTTCTCAGTGCCTCTCCAGTGAAGCTCTTGCAATATTGAGCACACAGGTAAGTTGAAACACATTTTTTTATTTGTATAGAAGTACATTATTATGGTTGTCCCAGCAGACAGTTATTTCAGTAATATTGTGGAAATTATTGAAAATGGAAGAAATAGCTAAATAAAAGTCAAAGCATGTGTGTTCACTGCAGCACCCTGCAATTAAATTTCAGTGCAGGTTATTCCTACAACTGGGGAAGGGGATGAGCCTCAGCAATGAGGAGTCACCATGAGTGAAGGCTGGCAAGGCAACGAAGGTGGAAGCTGATCAGTCCTCCCAGGACAAGCCTGAATCTTGCAATGTGAAGGGAAGATGGTCATGGAAAGTGAGTTGGAGCAATATTGCTATGCCTACCAATCCAAAGATGGTTCCTTGTGGGTGGGGTGGGGAGGAACAAATGTACGTGTAAGACTACTCCCCCTGCAGTAAACCTTGAGAGCCCTTGAACGAATGACAGGAGGGATGGCTGTAGTTACGGTTCCCATGCAATTTCCATTACGACAATCCGGCTACAGGTGCTCAGTAGCTCTTGTCACTCAGAGGTGAGGAATTCCCAACAGCTTCAGCAGAATTCATGTAACTTTTCTGAATTCTGTTTCAATACAGCCAAGATGCTTCTGTTGAAAATGCCAATGACCAGACACATGTTCCACACACTTGTCAATAACAGATTTTGCATTCAGATTTCATCACTGGTGAAACAGAAGGAAGAAATATAGGTTAGTATATAGTGAAGGTAAGAGCCCTCTCAGCCAGATTTCCTCTAAGCTGCCTTCTTCACATACACACCATGTCCAGCTTCTGGCAACAACAGTCACATTTTCACAGCAGTTGTGTTGCCTGCATTTGTTACTGAGAGGGAGGCCCTTTTCCCTAGCTTGCCAAGGTCTCTCTGAGTAGCAGCCCTACCCTACAGCATAGCAATAGTTCTCCCCAATTTGGTACCATCTGCAAACTTGCTGGGAGTGCAAGACAGCTCACTGTCCAAGCCATTAGTAAAGACACTGTCGACCTATCGGTGTGCACCCCTGAAGGATGACCCTAGCAACTGGTTGCCAGTTGGACTTCATATTGTCGATAGGACCCCTTCAGCCCAACTGTCCAGCCAGTTTTTCAGTCACTTCACACTCCACTTATCCAGTCCAAATCTCACCAGCTTGCCTACAAGTAGACTGTGGGAGACCATGTCAAAGGCCCGATAAAGTCAATGCTACAATCAATCAATACAACATCCAGTGCTCTCCTGTTGTCCACGCAGGCTGTTGTCTCATTGTAGAAGGTAATGGGGTTGAGAAGGTAATCAGGTTGGTCAGGCACAACTGGCCCTTGGTAAATCCCTGCTGGCTGCTCCCAGTCACTTTCTTGTCCTGCATGTGCTTGGAAATAGCTTCCAGGAGGATGTGCTGTCCAGGGACTGAGTTGAGGCTGACCAGCTTATAGTTGCCTGGATCCTCCTTCTTGCCATCCTTGACAGCAGGTATGACCATTTGTCTTTTTTCAGTCATCAGGAACTTTTCCCCTTCACCAGGACTTTTCAAAGGTAATAGAAAGCAATCTTGAAATTACATCAGCAAGCATGCTTGGCACTCTCAAATGCATCCCCTCTGGTCCCATGTGTAGGCCTAATTCAGCTGACATTTTTAGGATGTCTGCTCCAGGAATGGGTGAAACACCCCCTAAACTCAACTGACTTTAATGACAACATTTCCACTATCTAGGAAGGAAGACTGAAATGAGACTTGTATGGAAGAATCTGTAGTGGAGATGTCTAATATATTCAGCAAACCCTGCTCTCAGTGTGTGCAAATCCTGTTTATTATTCCCAGCAACTGCCACTCCCCATCCTGGTGTTCTCCAGATATGTCAGGTTCTAGCTCCTCATGAAGCTGATGAAGATCCTTGGTCTGAGGAGGACTCTCACTGTCATGCCATGTCATATGCTTTTTGACCAAGAGGAAGATGGCAGCAGTGTGAACTGAATAAGACATAGACCTGCTTCTGATGTTGCTGCTTGCTTCTCAGTGCCTTCATTACTGTATCTTGCATGGCTGCAGGCTCCTAGGGGAGGTAATGGTGGTATCTTGCTGATCCTAGGAACAAGAAACAGTTACACACACACACAAAAAAAAACCCCAAACCCAACAAAACTTATGTTGGTTGCCATATAGAGTGCTGATAATGATGTAAGACTAGCAAGCTATGCAGCACTGCTGCCCACACAAGCATGCATCTGTTTCTTTTTTCCTGCTTACTGTGTTTAATAACATTCCTAAACTCTGTGTGGCACATAGTACAGCCAAGGCTCCAGCTCTGAGGGGAGCTTTTAGAAACTAATTCAATAAATATCAGGATCTTATGATGTTACAAATACTTAAAGCCTGAATACCTGGAATCAGGTAATAACAGGGGAATCTCCACTTCCATTTAAAAAAAATCTAGTCTTACTTTGCAGAGAGAAGCAAGAAATTTTGATTTGATGGATACCACTGGCTCAGAAAATAGTGGGCTGATTCAACTCACTAAACTGGCAGAAAAGTATTCACTCTGTGTTAATTTTCTGCCAGTTTAATGAACTGAACAAATGCCAGAACTGGTGCAACAGAAGCAGCACAGACTCACAAGTAGTTTCAGAAGGAGGGAAGCAGAACTGCATGTTCATCAGTGACAAGCTGTTAGATCAACTTAGACACCTCATTTAAATTCACCATAGAAACAGAGCAAGTACAGAATACCAAGAATATCTGACGAGTCAGTTCAGGGACTTCTTGAACTGGAAGATGACTCAGACGGACATTTTTAATAGCCAGTGAGAAATCTGTTCACGGTGAGCTTGCCTAATCCCTTTTCAACCTCATGTCTCTGGTGTTTGTGGCATCCTGAGGCCATCCACTTCGCACGTTATCAAGCTGTGCATAAACTGCATGAGCTACTTTTGTTTGTTTAAACCTGCTACACCCATATGGGTCCTCTGTTGTCAGATATGCTGACAGCTTCTGTTGCTTCCCCATATTATTCATGATTTTATGGGTGTTTGTCGTCTCCCCTCCCCCCATCATTTCTGGTCATATCTGCTCATATTACTTACACCCTGCACCCTTGGAACTAAACCACCTTTTCTATCAAGTATCATAAGAAGAGGAGGCTGTCACTCCACAGTGATAGTCTTCCAGGTAAGATCACTGCTTCCCTCCCAGCTTTAACCCATCCTGCTGTTCATATCTGCCCACAAGCAGAGCGGTCTTCGCCAGCCCACCCTAAGCAAGTGCACACCACCAGCAGTGTAACCACTGGCATACCTCTTCCTCCGCTCCCCTGTGCCTCTGCCCCCTCTTCCCGCTCCAGCCCCTGTGTAGTTTTCCCCCTTCCTGGTCCCCGTTACTCTTCAGTGTGAGTTGGGCTCCCTTGCTTTGCTCCCATCTTCCCTGCCAATGTATACCTTTTGTTCAGCAAAAACAGTCCAGTTCAGAGCTGGGTCTGCCTCCTCAGCTTGTTGCATCCCCCATTCTGCTTGTGCCTTTCTGTCCTTTTGTCTGGTGCTTCCGTTGACTGCACTAAGTCCCCATGAATAAAAACAAAAAAATTGCTCCTTCCCCTCAGAGCAGCCAGAGCTTCCTTATTTCTCCTCTTTTCCTTTTCTCCGAGATATCTGAGTAGGCAGCTGCAGCCCTGTTGCCACAGCCACTCTAACACCAGCTGCAGCCGTGCCACTTCCGCACCACCCACAGCAAGCAGGGTGTCTCCCACGCGGACCTGGAGGTCTGACATTTGTCATTCCCTGGTTTTCCACCCACTGTCTCTTCCTCACATGGAAGTCCCCACCCAGACGTTGGTTCAGATGCTGCCTTGGTGAAGGACTTCTTTCTCCCCCTTTATTTCCCCTCAGCTCAGTTTGTTTCCCCAAACCTCACCTCACCTGCCTCCCATCACTCGTGCTGGGTGGTAAGGGCTTAACACTCCTGCCTTGCGCTTTCCTTCCAGCAGCAGTTCATTGTCCAAATGCTGCTGGCATTTTGTGGCACAGGAGGCTGAGGAGCAACCTTCACAGTCCATAGTGAGCGTTCCGCTCTTGATTGCATTACTGCACGATGAGGACTCACTAAGGCCTGGGGCATGGTCACAATGGCTGTCTCTTGCTTGGTAGGATGGCTGCTGGGTTTCCAAAACCCAAACAAGGGTGCCAGCACCACTGGTAGAAACCTGTCTTCCCCAGATGTCCCCTCAATGGCTGTTAAGTAGCCCATCTGGGTGCCAGGAAGGATCTTGCAGACTGCTGCAGCCAGCAGACACTGCTAATGACAATGACCAGGTAGGATCCACACAGATGGTATCGAGGATACATTAAGAAGAGGGCCTGCCTTGGGGAGACACATTCCGTCTTCTGTCCCTTCTTGTCTCATTCTCTCCTGAATGTGGTCCCCTGGAGCCCCTGAGTCCCTCTCAGCGCTCAAACTTCCATCTTCATAATGATGGGGACTGAACTATGAACAAGGATGGTGAATGCACACTGTGAGACCTGGGACTCCCTTCTGCCCTGGGACAAGGCTTCCTCCACAGCATATCAGAGGAGTGGAGCTGTGAGGAGGTCACTGTCCTCATCCTCCTGGAGGCCATGGTGCAGAAGGTCTCAAAATCCTTGGTCAGTTCAAGGAGGACTCCTGTTCAAGAGTTGTGACTTAGCTGCCATTTCCAAAGTCTGCCTTCTGCCAACCAGGGGAACTTTTGATAGTGCAACCAGGGCCCAAGAGCAGAGCTCTAGGCCTTTAGGATGTCCCTGAATGGTGAAGCCTTTTGGTGAGCATCCAGCACATATCAGCTATGCCTGCCAAAGGTGCCAACCAAGCCCTGCTGCTGGTCCCACTCATTACATACAGCCTTCTACATGATGGTGGTGCTGAGCCTGGTGGCAGTCAGGCCCTTCGCCTAACTCTTGTCCTAGCCTGGATCCCCCAGGCACCCTACCACCAGCAAAGCGCCAACCTGTGGCATGCTGTCAGGTAGCAGCAGGCACAGAGCTTTCACAATGCCTTCCTTGCCCTTGGGGAGCATTTGTTTGCTGAATGGTTTTCCTCGTCACAAGGGTGCACGATGAAATGTCAAAACCCAGCATCACTAAATACCTCAGGGTCTCAGGTGATTCTTTGTACTAACAAGATACAGAAACACAGAATGGCAGGGGTTGGAAGGGACCTCTGGAGATCATCTAATTCCCCTGCTAAAGCAGGTTCACCTAAGGCAGGCTGCACAGGATTGTGTCCAGGTGGGTTTTGAATATCTCCAGAGAAGGAGACTCCACAACATCCCAACACTATCATGTTCTCAGTATAGCATTCCTGCAGGACACCAGTGTCAGTGCAGCTCCTGAGCCTACGAGGGGGAGACTAGAGGGGGAGAGAAGCCACTTCCACCAAAATCTCTGTGAGAAGTGGAGAACGTGTTATCCTTATACCTATGGACAAAAGTGTGCTGTTATTTATACACCTACACCTCAATGCTAGGCCCAGAATACGTGCGCTTCAACAGGTGTTCCTGTTGAAGCACACGTATCCCGACACTTGAAGTGTCCTGCACTTGAAGTGCATGTATCTGACACTTCCTCAGATGTTTGGATCCCCATGGAATCCGCACAAGGATTTTATCATGGTGAGCCAACAGGACCGCACTGGGGTAGAAGTGCTTGGCCACTGGGCACTCAAGATCTCTCATGGCTGACTGCTTTCTGGGGCATGTTGGCCTAACCAGACTTGAACACCCGTATTTGGGTGGAGACAAACACATCAATTTCCTACCAACTGGAGTACATTTATATTTTAAGTTTAAACACCTTGCAAGATGTTTAAAGCTCTTTCATGCAAGGGTGGCTGTTCTCATGGGCCCCACCTGGTGCTGATGAAGGCTGCTGTAACTTTGGGCCAGACAGATGCCATCTCCTGGTACTCAAATCCATTGAATACCATGGGCTTTGTACAGTGCTCTTTCTATCCAGAAAGAAAATGCTGGATTTTTTCTGACCAGGGCTCACTAAGGCTGTGTCTACAGTCACCATCAGGTCTACACTTTCCGACACTGCCATAACCATCTATCTACTGCAGACAGCATGTACGGAGCATGCTGTTATATGCTTTTCTTTAACCACATGCCAGAGCCTGGCAGATATTTTGCCTCCACCTGAAAGACCATCCCAAGAAGGCATCCTTTCAGGCCTCCTCAGAATGCTGAAATACTCTTCAGTTTTGCTATAGCCACAAAAGAGGATGGACAGATTTTCTTGAAGAATCCCCATTACAAAATCCTACCTTCATACGCAAGTGGTGGTTTTCCCTGGAAGACTGACACTGGAACCAACTGGAGCACATGCATTTAGCATATGCTGAAATAAAAAACTACCTTTTTTTTTTTTTTCCGTTTCATCTCCCAGTTACACCCAGCTATGCCATTCCTAGATGGATTTCAAGAGCTGGTATTATAGTACCAAACCTCCCTCATACCAGTTTGGAAATTAGTAGTAGTATCTGTAAAGCAGAGAACTGAAAAACTGCAGAATGTGGTTGCACCGCAGAGAGCGTGTAACATGTGCCTCTGCTGCTGAACGCTGGTGTGGAGGTAGAGTTTCAGGAAAGCAAATACTTTCCCCAGTTAGAATGACTGTGTGCAAGCCCTCCTCAGTTTGCCTGCAAGTAAGGTCTTGTTCATTCTGTATCTTTGCATGAGCTTGGATTTTAGCTGTAAACCTAGAAAACTCACTTTAAAGTGTTGATACTTCATTCAGAACCAGTATGGTTCAGACTGTGCTACGGAAACAGGACCAAAGAGTAATATTTTAACTCGGTATGACAGCATGGACAATATTCTATCAGACAGTTACAAGCCAAATCGCCTTGCGCTCGAAGCGTCTTCCTTTTGCATTGTCTGAAATAAAACAGTGTTGGAAATACAGTTTTAGCTAATGGACCTACTGGCAAAAGGGGACAACACATTCTAAACCAGGCACATCCAGCTGCACGGCCGGGAGGCTGGAAGCGCTCACAGCTGCTGACGAGATCCTCTGTTGACTCTGCTGGGCAATTGTGGCCCGGTGCTGTAGCAAAGCATTGAGCCATCGCTCCTCAGCGTCGCCCTGCAGGTCGGCCTCACATAACGCTTTGCTTACAGCTGAGTGACACTTTGAGCAGCTTCTCCCTGTTCGTGCTGGAAGGTCTCTTGTCTCTGATGCCATCTGAACATCTCTGCACATACCGAGAGGTGGAAACAACCACAGCTGAGTTCCCACTTGATTCAACACCAAGTCCCAAACTTTCCAAGGAAGGGCAGTTGCAATGATGGACAAACCCCTCTGTGCCATCTGGCACATGGCCCTCTGCCCTGTTTTTAGGGAGACGGGTCTCTTGTAAACGCCTGGCATTACCAGGCAGCGCTTGCCCCTCCAGAGCCCTGAGGCGGCAGCGGAGTCCGAGCTGGTGGCAGCCCCGAGAGGAACCACCGAGGGACTGGGGCTGGATGGTTCTTCTGCCAGCAGAGAGGGAAACCTTTTCACCCACAGGGAAACCCGTCATTGGCGGGCCTCACCTGCGCCCCGTCCCGCAGCCGCCCCACGACACCCGCCCCCGGCGAGCTGCTCGCCCCTTCCCCGCTCTCCCCGTTTCCCTCCCTTCAGGGGGCAGCAGCTCCTCGGCGATAACACGAGCTTACTCCCGCCTCGCCCGCCGAGCGCGGCCCGGCCCCCTCACCCCCAAAATGGCCGACGCTCCCTCACCACCCTCTCCCAGAACCGGGGGAGGGCGCCGCGGAGCTGCACCGAGTCCGGGCCGGGCCCGGCAGCCCCCGCCCCGCTCCCCTTGACGTCAAGCACCGCCCGGTACCGCGTCCCTCCCCTCATTGTNCGCGGGCGACCCGGCCCTGAGGCGCCCGCCGGGGCCTCGGCTCCCGCTCGGAAATGGAGCCGCCGTCGGGCTCCTTCCGACGTGACCGGAACAGCCGCTTTCCTGACCGGAGAGCGGCCCCGCCAACGGCCGGTTCCCCGCCCGGGAAGGGCACGGTCCCTCAGGGTTGCCTTCAGGGAAGGTCCTAAACCCCTCGGGTGTGCATCGTTGGGTTGTGGTCTAGTTGAGATTTTGGAGGTTTCCAGGCGCTCAAAACACGGGATTTCTGTGAATAACCTTTCTTTTTTTTTTTTTTCTTGCTGCAGCCACATACTCCCTCCTTTCCTGTTGCTTATTTTTGCTGAATTCCCTTTTCTTTCCCCAGCCCACCCACATTTATCGTAGAATTAATAATGTTCTCTCTTTTATATGTGAGCTTTTCCGATGCTCTGCCTTTGTTAATCACTTTAGCCTTCTTTGCTCCCCTGTGGTGAGGGAATTCATTGATGGAGCATCGTGAAACCTTTCTTTCCCCTTCGTAAAATTTCTTAAAAGTACCACATTTGACTTTGCCAGGTGTCCCTCGTGCTGGTATGCGAAGCAAGTGGAATAGCAGACACTTGGTGGTTGTCCTTGGTGACCGCGCTTTCATTGCAAATCTGCTTTTTTTTTTTTTATCTTCTAATGCTACATCTGAAGCCTTTAAACCAATTAAAAACAAGTTAAAGTGACCATCCCAGCTAATCAGCCCATTTGAGCTAGGTGCAGTGGGATTAGACTTTAATTGGTATGTAAATTCTGTTAAAATCTTCCACAAAAATCACAGGGAAGGGCGCTAGTCCTTGCAGCCTGCGTTGGGGCTGTTTCTTACCCAGCCGAGAGCCGCCTGGGCGGGCGAGCGCCTCCACACAGCGATGACAGCGAAAGGGGGAAGTATTTTTACAACCCTGGAGTAGTCTCGGGCATTTGGAGTTTAGGGAAAAAATGCAGTTGCTTACCACTTTGGCAGAGATACGCATCTCCTGGCCTGCTGGATAGTGAGGAGGGACAGTGTTCCTCAGTGTTTCTGCTCTCTGTGTGAGCTCAAAACCTACAGCGATGTGCTCTGGTCAGTTAATGCAGCCTGTCGCCAGCCAGCGAGTTTCAGCAGGGGCAGCGTGCTCCGTGGCCGTTACGCGTCCGCGGCACTTGCAGAAGCATAATTCCTCCATTGTGTCGGCTCCGCAGCGGTAAGGATGGCAAAAAACCGTCGGTGCTGCCTGCCAGGCTGACCCCCGCCCCGTGGCTCCGAGAGGCCCAAGGGAGCAATGGTGGTGTGGCAGTCTGGGGTGCAGGACCCCTCAGTGGGATTGCACCCTGGCACCCGGGGCTGGTTGGGGCAGCCAGCCCTCTGCACCAGGCTGGGCGCTGCAGGGAGGAGGAAGACATGTAGAGTTGGTTGCTGTGTTTCTTTTGGACATGTGGCTGAAAGTTCCTGCGGGCAGGAGTGAATTGAGGTGTAGGGGTGTGGGAGAACGGAGCAATTCAAGAGTAGGCAGGTCCCCATTAGCTAACCCCTATGCCTCTATTCTGGTCTGAGCAGCCCTTCAACCTCAGCTTCCCTGTAATCCTATAAATGGTAAAGTTTCTTCAGTACAGGGCAATCTGACCGATTTCTACTTTCTAGGAAGTCAAAATAAGTCAGGGCAGTGTGGACGCTTCACTAGTCCTCTGGCTTTTTCTGTGCTCTGGAAATTTGGCCCAACTGAGAATAAATTACTGAATTTATTTATTTAATGTGAGTTAGGAAGTGTAGACAAAAATAGCTCCTCTTAAAAAAGAGTACTCTCAAATGTGGCTATTACCAGAAATGGTAATGTTTAAAAGCCTGGTATGCCTTACAATCTAGACCACATTATTTTGTTTGTTCAAATGGGTTGGTGATTATATCTTTGAGCGTGACCTTACTGTACACGGGCACTCTGAGGTTGTGCTCATCCTCCACAAAACCCTTCGTTCCCACCGAGGGCTGCGATCGGTGAGGAACCAGACAATATGTGCCTCCTTCCTCAGGGAAACTTTTCAGAAAGTGTGGCTGGCGTGACTGAGCCAAATAACAGAATAGGACAATTTTGATACAATTGTTACACTAAAATGAAGCAAATAATCTTTTTAGGAGGCCATTTGGATGGGAAGATTCCCGTGATGATTAGTAGCAGTAATATGTTTTGCACTAACTAGTGCAATGCAGGTCATAGGAACCATTAAAACGTATTGGAAGGGAGAGCACTAGTTGTGGTGCTTTGTTAGTTACGTCTTCACAAGCGTAAGGCCTGTTGTACAGTCGTTTTACCTTGGGTAACATTTGGATCTGCGTATGTGAAGAAGAAAGCACGAGTGTATTCAAGTACTTGGTGAGAGCTGAGGGGCAAGTGTTGCCTGCCAGCACTTCCTGCGTCCCTGGTGCTGCACCCTTCCATGCTGTTATTCCCTCTGCTTTAGGCGGGCTGCATCTTTGGAGGACTTTGAGTCCCTTAATTTGATCTCCTCTTCTCTCTGTAGTCACCAAAGGTGGGATTCATCTCCCCGTCCAAGCTCAGCTGTTTGCCAGGGTAACAGGGGAAGGCAGCCTTCCACTGGTGGTGACTGCGGCCACCCACTGCAGGCACTGTGGACAGTCACATCTCTCTGGATTTGAGGGTTTAGAGCTGGTGGCAGAATCAGTTTGGTGGAAAACCCACAAACCATTTGCCTTTAACTGGACAGATTTAGGAGCCTTCGTAACCACCCTAACTCTTGACAAGACACTGCGGGCATGCCATTCTTGCGGAGTCAGTGGGGTTTGGTTTGATTCAGCAGCCTGAAAATCAGAGTGCTTTTTGAATGATCAAATATGAAGTGTGGCATTGGATGTCAGCCACCAAAATGTGGCAGTTTAGGCCTTAATCTTTTTTGTGCCTCTGGCTTTGTCTTTGTAGGTTTTGGCAGTGATGTTCCACTGCCCTAACCTGGCAGATAAGGGATTGTAAGGCACAGTTCAGCCCTGTGTTCTTTAACCCTCCCCAGGGTGGAGTAAGATATGCAGGTGCAACAAGCAGCCTTACCTAAGCGCACCAGCAGTACGCACAGGAGCATAAACACCATGCACAGACAGTTTCTGTTTCCTTCTCTATAAAACAGAGCTGAGAGTATTTCGGTGTTTTCTTGCAGTGGTTGTGCAGCAAATTTAACATTTGTATTCCTGAAGGTTTGAGTTTCTCATGGAAACACAATCTGGAAAGGTGAATGCACTGTTACAGTAAAGGACTTTAGAAAATATGAGTTTTAATGTTATACTTAGCAATCAGCCTGCTACGCAGCCTTTTGCTGTGAGAGCTGGATAAGCTCTGCTGATGATGGAACCTGTTAGGACCCACACCAATAGCTCCAGGAATGAAATGGATCATTTATTCGCTTAGGAACAAAGTTGCAAAAATACAGGGTTATGGTGTAAGGAGACATCAGCTGGTAAGTTTGTTTCTGTGTGACAGTGGGCAGATGAGAGCTGCAGCTCACTGCTGCAACTCTGACAGCTTGTAGAAGAGACAGGGATTTTCACATCTTCTCCAGTCACGGTTTTGAGAAGCGCTATGTCAGTGCAGGTGGGTACTGTGGAGGTGAGTTTGCCTGTCCCCTCATCCCAGCCACTTTCTCCTCCAGGTGCCCTTTCCAGCCCTATGCCAGCTGACACAAACTCCGTGCAGCCGCGTCGAGGGAGCTGATCTGGGTGAAAATTAACCCGCAGCCTCCCCCTTCTGCCCCCTTTAACCCTGCCTAATTTCCAGCCTGGCTGCAGGGTTGCTTTTGTCTGGCCAGGGGAGGGGACCGTGGGGCTAGGAGGGAGCAGGCGCAGTGCAGGGTCACCTAAAAATGACTGTAAAACTTCAGTCTGAGGATCTGGTCCGAAGTCTGTGAGGTCATTTGTGCAGTGATAGCATCCCCTGAAGCGTATTAAGCATTGCTGCCTGTGTGCCTGTATCTCCGCCACTATCTTGCTTTTGTGGTGACTTTGGATGTGCTGCCTTCGCAAAGTTCCTACTCACACAAAGCACTGCCCGGGTTTGGGCAGCAGGATTGCTGACGGCATGTTTAGAGGACTTCAGTGGAAAAGCTTCTGTATTTATTAAGTCCCAACAATTTTTGGCCCTGCTTGTTAGAGCTATACTGGGTTGGGCAAACCTCAAATATCTTCTCCTCAGAGTAACTTCTGAGACGTGTATCATCCGGGGTCTGATCAGCTGTGTTGAACTTCGGCCAGCAAAGTGCACTGGTCCAGCCATCCTAAGCCGCTTCATCCCCTGCGCTGCTCTGGCCCTCAGGGAATCGGTTGTCCACAACCCAACCATGCTTGCGGTCAGCCTTCATCCTCCCTTGGTGGCAGGCACGGGCGGGCTGGTCCGGCTCTGTGGGCAGATCCCACTTCTCACAGGTGGGCTTCTGGGTTCTCCAGGATGAAGTGAGGGGGAGGACTTGTGCTGCCAAATGTGGGCGCTTCCTTACCACCCCCTCACTGTCTGCCCTGGTTTCGGATGAATGTGTGGTGGTTTTTGCCCCTTCCAGTCACGAAGGAGAAAGTGTGGGCTTTAAAGATTTTAATCAGTACTGCGTGGACTAGCCTCTGCATGTGAACATTTATAGTTCTGAATGTACTTAGCTAATTGGTTTTTAAGCGATAGATTAAGTCATAGTTTGACCTGCCGTACAGCCCAGGCCAGAGTATCAAAACCTCATTTAGTATCAAATTAACTCATTAACTTAGCCATTTTTGAGTTTGTGATTTCAGATTGCGAACTTGATGGTTGGGGGGGCGTTGGTGAATATAAATAAGATTTTTTTGCCACAAAAACCAATGTTACTTGGTTGGATTTGTGATTGTTTGGCTCAGAAGTAGCAGGACAGGCTTCATTCAGATAGCCTGCAAACAGCATTGTGGCCAAGACCAGACACACATCCTTGAGTGTGCGCTGCACGCCTCTGAAAAAGCAGAGCAGCAGGAGGAGATACGAGATGCTTTCTTAGCCCTGGTAGGAATCAGCTTCGGTGGTTACTATTACAAAACCCCTGAAGCTTGGGGCTCATGTGTCAGGCTGCACAGTAGGAGACAGAAGCATCTGCTCCTGTAGGGAGGTGATGTGAGAGGGCTGCCTGACCTGCGTCACACCATAGCAGTCCTACCAGACAGCTGAGGAATGTGCTTTCCAGTGGTACGCCACCTTTGCTGCAGGACAGCACCTCTCCCACTCTGGGAGCCAGTGGGCAACACGGAGCAGGTCATCCCATCAACTGCTCGCGTCTACTCCAAGGGTGCAGGGGCAGGCAACAGCAAGTATGCTGCATTGGAAGTGCAAGTGCCACGGTAGGAAAAGGTGGAGTAGGGATGAAGGAGTGAGCACGATGTTGAGTGACGTGGTCAGACCTGTGTCCGTACGTCTCGTATCTGTGTTGTAGTGTTCTAATTGACCTCTAAAGTGGTAGCTTCATCCTAAGCTGAAAATGTGCCTTTCTACGTGACTGATTATGATGACCATAAGCTCAATCAACTCTGAAGCACATTTCTCTTTACCTTGAATGTTTACTTTTCACATTTTCCTCTGTCGCATACAATCCAGATGCTTGCAGAAAGGTAAAACAGCTCAAGGTTGTGCAGTGTGGGTGCCTGGCAGCATAGCTCTCTGCTTCCTGGTGTCGTCAGCTCTGCCACACTGTGCTGCATGCAGCACGGCATCGTACAGCTGGGAACAACAGATTTTGCTGCAGTGCTGCATCCACGTTATGTGTTGCAGCAGAATCTGTCAGATTTTGTTTTCACGTTCATTCTCAAAATTGCTTTAATATAAATCGCTTTTATATACATTATCTGGGCTTGTGGCTTTCCCATTGGGTTGGTTTGAAAATCACAGGGTAGGTTTCCAAAGCTGAAAGGAGGCTGCAGAGGTTGCAAGCTTATGCTGATCATCTGATTCCACTGCAGCACTTTCAGCTGTTTGTGCCTTTGAGGTGCCTGTGCCTCAGGTGGGAGTGCAGTGAGTTTACCTTAAAGGGAAAAATCTGATGAAACTGCTTCAAGAACTTGTTGTTACATGTGATATCTTAGTGGAATTTACCGGAACAGAAAGGAGATCCCTGACCTAGGATCTGGAACAGAGCTGAAAAAAACATTAATTCCTCAGGTAGTGTGAATCATTTGGAAATATGTCTGGTTTTACTGGAGAACAGTAATTCCTGTGTGATAATAAATAACCGTTAGTACTGCATTGTAGTGAGAATTTGAACTTGGAGCAGTCGAGAAATCCTAATGAAACTTATCGCTCCATTGTTTATATACCATTCTGTATAGCTACTGTTTGGGATTGTTTTTAGTGTTGTTGAGTGTGATTAATGTCTTAGCATAAAAGTATCCTGTGAAATATGTGGGTGTTGATGTTTCTATGTGAGATTTGGCTGTAGTATATTATAAACTGCCTGCATATGCTCTTAAATTCTCTAGACGTTGCCTTCAGGTAGCTTTTTGCATTGGGCAGAGCATAGCAACAAGAAGCACAGTTTGGAATAGGGCATTTCTTTTTGTCTGAAACGAACTGTCACAGAGGTACTGTGAAGGGGAGAGCGAGTATCATCAGTGTTTGGGAAAGCGATGGAACTGTGTGTTTGAAGGTGAATGCGGGAGCAACACTATATAACCTGCTGTGGAGGTGGGGGGACTGTTTTCCTGTGGTGATTGGAAGATGGAGGGGACTCCTTGGGTGCTTAGTCTCTGCAGAGCATAGACAGCAAACAAGGTCCCGATAGCTGAATGTTAAATAGCTACGGATGGGAGGCTGGCTTTAGGCACAAAGCAGGGTAAAGCTGAGTACAGAAAAACAGTTGTGCCCTGTTGACTCTCTTGATTGCTCTGTGGCACCTTGATTGCCATGCAACACTGAGCCTCGGTCACCTTCCACGCATCTCCGCTGAGCAGCAGTAGTGGCAAGTCCCATTCTCTAGCTTTTTTTCCCTGTCTTACAATAGAAACATGCTCCCAAGCCCGTACCCACACATCATCTCCATTCACTTTTTCCTCTACTGCCTACGTTTTGAGCTGATTTGCAGAGCAGGCCTCCCCACCCCCACCCCCCCTTTTTTTTTTTATTTTTCTTCTCCTCTTTTCTTAGAGATCTCTGCCCTGTGTACCTCCAGTGACTGCTGGAGCATGTGGCTGGAAGTGGTCAGCACGGTTCTTGCCTCAGAGCCCAGCTATGCTTTGTGTGAGCTGGTGGGGCACACAGAGCACCTCTCCTCTGCAAAAGCAGATCTGGCGGCAACAAGCTGGACAGGGTCAGCAAAGCATCATCAGCATGGCAGTGACTACGTGTGGGGCTGCGTGAGTAACAGCACAGCGGGCAGGTCAAGGGAGAAGGTTGTTCTCTTCTGCTCAGTACTGGTGAGGTGGTGTCTGAAGTGTCGTGAGAGTCGGGTGGGTCTTTCACTAGCCCCGTCCAACCTGACCCTTCCAATGACGGGGCATCCACAACTTCTCTGGGCAACCTGTTCCAATGTCTCACCACCCTCATCATAAAAAATTTCTTCCTTATGTCCAAGCTAAACCTACCCTCTTTCAGTTTGAACTATTGCCCCTTGTCCTGTCACTACAGGCTGTGGTAAAAAGTCTGTCTTATAAAACCCCCTTACATATTGAAAGGCCACAACAAGGTCTCCCCAGAGCCTTTTCTTCTCCAGGCTAAACAACCCCAACTCTCTCAGCCTTTCCTCACAGGAGATCATTTTTGTGACATGCTATGGACCCTCTTCTAGTCTTCCTGGGGATCCCAGAGCTGGACACAGTACTCCAGCTGGGGTCTCACCAGAATAGAAGGCAGAATCCCCTCCCTCAACCTGCTGGCCACGCTGCTATTGATGCAGGTTGTGGTTGGCTCTCTGGGCTGTGAGTGCCCACTGCCAGTTCATATCCAATTGCTTGTCCACCAGTACCCCCAAGTCTTTCTCTGCAGGGCTGCTCTCAATCCGTTCATCCCCCAGCCTGTACTGATGCTTGGGATTGCCCCAGCCCAACTGCAGGAAGTTGCAACGTGGTAAATTCTGACTGGACATAAAGGAAAGTAATTTTCACTGTGAGACTGGCCTGACACAGGAACAGGGCCCCAGGAGCTGTGGCATCTCCGACTTTGGAGATTTTCACAACTTGATGCAGTCCTGAGCAACCTGCTCCAGTTTTTGATGCTAACCCTGCTCGGATTGGGAGCTGGACAAGGTTCTGTGACACTTGGGGTTAACTTCATCCCCTTACTGGCAACCAAGATGGGACAAAAAATGTGGATTTCCCACTCCTTCCCTCCTCTGTAGAAAGGAACAGCCTGGTGGGGGAAGTGGTGTGGTCCCGTCTCGGTACAGCCAAGCCAGTCCTTCCTTCCTGTGAAACATCCTTCCTTCCGTCCAGGGAGTACAAGGGGAAAAAGGACACATAAATAACAACATGAGGGAGTGAGGTTAGCCAGCCAAGCCCTGGAAAAGTGCTGGAGGGAGACCCTCTGCTGCCATTTGTGGCTTATGCTCTATTTTTCACTCTCCACTTCTTAAACGTGCTGTAAGAAAAGCATATGCCCTCTTGGCTCTGATCTTCATTTAGGATGGGATTCAGATAAATTAATGCTTGGCATTAAGCCTGAAGATTTCCTCATTGTCATCTTGTGTAATGCTCGCAGGAATACACGTGCTTCAAGAGCGATAGAATTTGTCTGTCTTCTGTCCAGAGTACCCGTTGTCCATTGTCCATTTGATACTAGTGGGCTTAAAAGCAAATGCAGGCTGCCTGGTAGAACTGCCTCTTTCTTGTTAATATAGGGTATTTCAAGATTGTTGGTTTTCTAGCGGCATGAAACTGGGAAGTTTTCCTGTGATAGTCGTGATTTGGTTGGCATCTTTAATCCTTTCATGACCTATGGACAAGAGGCTAGTAGGAGCTGGATGAACTTTGAAGTTGGTGATGTATTCAGCCCTGTCTGTGGGCGAAGTACTGCTCGGCAGCTTCCTGCTGGAAATCCTGTCCCACGTTTCTGACCCCAAACAGCTTCTTAGCTGTGTACTGAAAGAGTCAGCTGGATGCTCAGGATGATCTTCTCCCTGGGAAGTTATGGTTGTATGTCCAGAGTGATCTGGACAGGCTGGATCAACGGGCTGAGGCCAATGGTATGAGGTTCAACAAGACCACGTGCCGGGTCCTGCTCTTCGGTCACACCAACCCCATGAGTGCTACAGGCTTGGGGAAGAGTGGCTGGAAAGCTGCCTGGCAGAAAAGGACCTGGGGGTGTTGGTCGGCAGCTGGCTGAGTATGAGCCAGCAGTGTGCCCAGGTGGCCAAGAAGGCCAAGAGCATCCTGGCCTGTATCAGCAGGACTGGGGCAGTGATTGTCCCCCTGTGCTCAGCACTGGTGAGGCCCCACCTTGAATACTGTGTTCAGTTTTGGGCCCCTCGTGACAAGAAAGACATTGAGGTGCTGGAGCGTGTCCAGAGAAGGACAATGAAGCTGGCGAAGGGTCTGGACTACAAGTCTTCTGAGGAGCGGCTGAGGGAACTGGGGTTGTTTAGCCTGGAGAAAAGGAGGCTGAGGGGAGACCTCGCTCTCTGCCATTACAAAAGGAGGTTGTAGTGAGGTGGGGGTTGGTCTCTTCTGCCAAGTAACAAGCGATAGGATGAGAGGAAATGGCCTCAAGTTGCACCAGGGGAGGGTTTAGGATGGATGTTAGGAAAAATTTCTTCAGAGAAAGGGTTGTTGAGCATTGGAACAGGCTGCCCAGGGAAGTGGTGGAGTTGCCATCCCTGGAGGTATTTAGAAGTTGGGTAGACGTGGTGCTGAGGGACATGGTTTAGTGGTGGGTTTGGCAGTGTTAGGTTGATGATTGGACTCGATGATCTTAAAGGTCCCTTCCAACCTAGACGATTCTGTGATTCTTGTGCTGTGTCAGTGCCCACCCTAGTGAGAGGAGTCACTTTGTGCAAGCGATTGGGGAATAACTCCAGCCTGTTCCTGGGAAGAAGGAGCAGAGGCCAGGTATCCCTCTGCTGTCTGCATTAAGCAGAATCCCAGGAGTGGCTGCTAAACCCCCTGGCCAGTCAGCAGACCTTGGACCTCTAACTCTGGGAGTGCATCGAGTCTTCCCTTACAGCTCTTAGCCCAGAGCAGCGTCTGTAGCACAGTGCACGTGGCTGGTCCCTGCCTGCCAGGGCAGTGAGATGCACTCACCTTTCTGGGCCATTTGCCCAGCTTCTGGCGCAATGCTGTATATCCCGTGTGTGGAACGCCTTATTGTCCTTTTGAGACACTCAGCCTGCAGGTGAAAATATTCTGTCCATAAATTCATCAAGGGTTTTAAGTGAGCTGTTTTCAATGGCACGACTATGCAGGGTCATAACACCATTCCGGCAGCTTGTCTCGGAGCCTTCCCATTGTCCATGGAGTATTAATTTTGAGGTTAATGTGTTTAAGTCCCCACAGCTACAAGTGTGCTCTCACAAAGGCAGCATATTTCTTAAAAGATCCAGGCTGTGATCTGTTTGTAAAAGTAATTTTATTTACTTTTTTGTTCCCTGAGAGTATTTTCAGCAATAAATTGAACACAAAAGACTCCTGTTACAGTCTTCCAATCCACCCAGCTGTCGTCTTTGAATAAATCACATTTAGGAGAGTGACATAAGTTCCTGAATATCTCTTTTCATTTGACTTTGCATTTGCCAGTGAACAAAAAAGGTATATTCTGAAGCTGCAGGGTGGGAGCTTGCAGGTAAAAAAAAAAAAAAAGCCTATCGTTATAAGGGAGTCCGAGATCACAATTAATATTTGTGGTACAGCCAGGGGACAGAATTCCTGAGAGTTTGTGTTGGGAGGCCATGGAGGATTTGGGGATTACTTGCAGTGTGTTAGCCAGCCAGCCTTCATTTACCTGCGCAAGTCATTGTGAAACGCTATACCTGAGGTCCACCTAGTTCAAATGACTTCGGGGAGAAATCACACAGGTTTTGGCTGTGTTTCCAGTGAGTCAGTGCATGCGGTGGGTGGGGTACCTGCTGCTAACGCAGGGCTTCCTGCCCGGTGCATCCTGCCTCGTCTTGCTTGCCTGCTGTCCTGCCAGCTCCTGGCCCGCAAGGGGCTCGCATGGCTCAGCTGGCTGCTCCCTGCAGAGCACCCTGAGCATCTCCGGAAGAGACCCGGAACTGGCGATGGAGCCTCGGTTTAGTAAGAGCACCCAAGGTCTTGCTTTAGAGCACAGTGTGGATTTCATGGATTGCAAAAGGAGCGCATAGGAGACAGTCTCCTCCCTGTGCTGAAAGGTTTGCTTCAAGCCCGCAACGATGCTGCCAGTGCAGGGGAGTCTTGCAGGCGGGCTGCATGGTGTAACCCAAGCCCTCCAGCCTTCATTCCTGAGACATTTCAAATGGCTGACCGCTTCCTGGTGTTCCCCAGCCAGCTGAGCTGAGGGATGCTGCTAGTGTCTTCCCTCTCTAACAAATGCTTATCCAAAAGCTGCAGAGTTGCACAGCATTGCTGGTGCCACTGGGATCCAGCACACCTGTGAGCTGCTGCAGTCCTGCCAGGTTCTTTCCTCAAACCGTACAGAGGTAGGGGTGCGTAGGACCTTGAGGTCAGGCAGTCGGATTTCCCAGTGTAGGAGAGCTGGGAGGGATGCCAAAGGGCTGCCTTGCTCACCTTTGGTTTTCAGCAGCTGCTTGGCTACCTGTGATGGTGTGGCACTGCAGCTGAGCAGGGCACTCGGTGCTGATGTTGTGGTCCCTGCTGCGGGTCGCTGAGGCTGGCATACAGGTTGGCTGTGAGAGGGACATGGGAGCGAGCCAGCGAGGAGCAGCACAAGCGGCTTGTGAGAAGAGCTGTGCCTCTGAGCCCCGCGTGGCATTACGGTTGCATCTTCAGTGCAGCATGGAGCTACCTGCTGTCTCTGGCCAGTTCCTGGATAATACGACGATGCCTTCAGGTTCCCTTCATGTGGCCATGTACTCCAGAGTGTGGCCCTGTAGCTGAGCCCTGAAAACAGTATCATGTCTCAGGCCTCAAAATCCTCAGAAAACCAGAAAAATTACTACACCTGCTGTGCATGCAGCACTTCTCTTAATGTGTCCAGAGCATGACTTGCCTTTTTCACAAAAGATGACCTTGTAGATAGGTGGGAGCTTGCTCTTGCCTCTGTATTTGCTTTCTGCTGCGAGTCCACCCATTCTCTGTTTAGGTGGTTCACTTGCCTGTGGCGCAGGACTTGGCCTGGGGTGAGTTTTGGTTTGGGTTCTGAAGTGTTCTTCCTGTGTGTCAGGATTATTCTCTGTTCTGGGCTCACCATTGCTCTCAGCTTGGTGGCATCTCTTATGTTTTCTCAGTCTCCTTTCCACTCCATTACCTGTGCTGCTAATGAGGCTGCTCAACAGACCCAATGGAGGGGTTGTACTAGGAAAACATAGGAGAGAAAGATCACTGTTTGTCATGTTTCTTATATTCTTCCCCCAACAATCATTGTTGGTGATCTTCAGAGGCAGGTTTTTGGGCTACACAGACCTTTGTTTGTCCCATAGAAGTTCTTACCATCTCTCTTTTTTATTATTGAAAAGGCTTCTCATTTTCACACTGACAGTTTCATAGAGGCTTTCTGGCTTACTGTGGTTTCATCTAGACGTGTGTTTCGCTACTCTGCTTCGGGGAATCCACATGGGAGACAGTGTCAGAAGCTTTAATAAAGTTAAGATACCTTATGTCTACTGCTTCTTCAGCTATTCAGTGTGACTGTTATCCAGTTTAACAAGGGTTGAAGTAGTTACCAGCACACCTATGAATTTGAATGTCCCAGTTCTTTCTCCATTTTCACAAACTTACGTTCTTCATACTTCAAACTCTGCCTTCAGCTTGGTTTCAGAGATGAGAACCTCCAACCTCCCTAGCCTGGGACTGGTCTCCTTTATCAGCGTTTAGGATTGTTAGCAGGATTATATGTTGCTCTCGGTGATGAGCAGAGTCTTGTTCATTGAGGTTGGCACAAAACTACCTGCTTTTAAAAAAATAAAAAAAAAAAAGTCAAATTAAGTTGTTAAATAATCTGTTGACAGCTCTGGCTTGGGTTGTGACACAAGACCAGAACATTCCCTCTGTGAAATTACATGTTGCTGCCTCCTTGCAAGGCCTCCACCTCCGGGCAAGTGTGGAGTCAAAGCCCTTCTGAAACAGCAGACACTGAATAACACTGAAACGAGCATGAAGCTACCCATGTCCAGCCCCAGACCATGTATTCAAGTCGTCTAGCCAGGCACAGTCCTCTTGGAATTTAAAACACCAAGGACAGGAGCAGGTCACCTGTGTCACCTTCTGTGTCAGCTTCAGGATCAGAGGATTTACCAGCAGACCTGGATGCTGGGTTTGCTTTGGCCTCACCTTGTAGCTCTGCCGGCCTCCAGGAGTGTGCTGAAGGCTGACGTGTGGATGAGATGAACCCATTCTTTACCCTTAGTGTTAAGCCATGCTGTTGTGCAATGTGGGATCCAAGGTTTTTACATCTGGTCGAAGTCATAAAGCAAAGTGTAGCTACTGGTTTTGCCTGGCCTGCTGGAGAGGGCAGAGACTTGTGAATGAAGATCCACTGTCCATGGTTTCCATTTCTGCCATATACATTGTTTCACCCAACTCCTGATGCAAATCAGCAGGACAGATCTTTTCCTTCTTTTATGATTATAAGCAGGGCTTGACTTTCCTACCCAAGGCCATTATGCTTGTCCTGGATCAGACCACAAGCGTATCTAGCCTAGTATTTTTGCAGTGGCTAAGAACAGGGCCCTAGGGAAGAGAGTAGAAACAGGGAAAACCTGCGGTAAGTAGTTCTTGTGTGCTCTCCCAGCCTCCATCCGCTTGTGGCACAGGCACTTGCAGAGCTGGATGTGGCTTCTGTGGATTTACTAACCCTCAAAAGGCAACTGTGGTGTGACTTTATCTGGTTGCCCCAAACCCATGGAAACTTTCAGCATCCCCAGCATCCTGTGGCTGAGTCCAACAGCTTATCTGCACGTCATGAGGAGCAGCATCTCTCCTTGTTTGTTGTGATTGCAGAGACCATGAACATTTAATCATATCCCTCTGCTTCAGACTATTCATAATTTTATAATCTGTCATATTCCTCCCGAGTCACTTCATCTTCCAGGTTAAATAGTTCTCATTTGTCAGTGATTTCCTCTGCAGGAATCATACTTTTGACCATCTTTGTTGCATATCTTTTCTAGCTGGCAGCAGAGGCTGAGGTGGGACCAGAATTGCAAACAGCTTTGGAGATGCTGGCGCACAGTGGATTGATACAGTGGCAAATTAATGTTTTCTCTTTTTATGCTGTACTTATTTCCTAGTAATTCATAGTATTAGACTTGATTTTTGACCACTGTGGAACAATGAGCTGGTATTTTCCTGAATGGTTGTGGTGAGCTGAAAGCTTGTTATTTTACATGTGAAGTTAGGATGGTTTTTCTCCATGTCTGTAACTTAATGCTGATCTACAGTGAATGTCATCTGTCATTTCTCTGATAGGACTTGTAAGGTCCTTCCATAGATCTTCAGAGTTAGCCTTTGCCTCTGTGACCCTGAGCTCAGAGTGTCTTCAGCTGCTTTTACTAATGTGGTGGAAGAATGCATTGATGTAGGGTGGCAGCAAGGGCAGGTCCTGCATTGCTGGTGTCACGTGGGAGAATTAGCTTCTCCAGGAAGGTGCGAGTTCAGAGTTGAAGTGCAGATCCATAAAGCTTTCTGGAGGTAAACCCATTTCTGCTGAAGTGCTTGCGTAGATGGGAGCTAATAAGACCTCTGTCTCTGTTTTCCTTAAGAAACGCTCCTGGCAGGTGTGGGCAATCAGAAGTGTCACTGATGGAGAAATGGTGCCTTCCTCTGCCTCTTCCTTCCTTGCTCCTGTGCTACTCACTTTCACCCTTGTTCATACCTTGTACTCCTTTGTGCTGGGACAAACATTTTTTCTGTCCACTGTTTCTTACCTTAATGAGGTTGGTTTTAGCCCAGGTAAGTCCTGCGTGAATGCTTGGAATATAGGAATCTGTGAGTGTGCATAGCAGGGAGAATATGCAGCTGGCAGTGAGAAGGCATCAGATCCAACTCAGCCAGCATGCACTGCTCCAGCAGCTGCAGTGTTAGGACAGTTTGGGACATCCCTGAGCAAGCAGCAACAGACCCAGTACTTGTTTAAATGGCTGAAGCAGAGCAAAGCATAGGAATCCAAATTGCAACACAAACAAGGAAACGTGTTTTTATCAGAGCATAGACCTCAGGAAAGGCAACTTGTAAACCTTGTGACAAATGAGCAAGAAAGAGGACCTGGGGGAATCCTTGAACGAATACTGTCAAAGGGTACCTCCTTGGGTAGACTAGCTCAAAAACCTGGAAAGTGCCAGCTTCCTTCTGGAGCATTATTGTATGGGCTGAGGGCCAGAGAGCCATTGCTGTGGCAACAGATTTTTCAAATGCTACTTTATTTCGGTGAGATTTCCAAAACAGTGTTGAAAATAAGCCATGGGACAAGCTGTGCAGCAGTGCATCAAAAGACCAGTCAGGGCTGCTGGGGAAGCCCAGTAGCAGTGGGTTGGGGTGCAGTGTGATGACCTACAGCCTTTTTTGGGTGAATTGAACATGCCACTGTGGCTTTTCAGAGTCGCTCCCTGGCAGCAGCAGGCAGCCTGGGACCCTGCACTACTGGATGATTAGCAGAGCTGCTGCTTTCTTCTGAAATATACTTCAAACGATGATGACAGCAACCCTACTGGTCCTAGAGAAAAAAATTGGGGCATGCGTTAGAAAGCTAAGGTGCACACACTGTCACACTGAACACTGGGGATAGCTGGGGCTGCGTGGGTGGGGATGAGAGGTGCATCCCATTGTTCTCTAATTGCACTGTTGAACAGCACACTGGGAGATGTTAGGTGGTTGTTTTCTGCCTTAGTCTCCCCACATGGCTTTGCCCTGCAACCTCATTGCTCTCTTGGCCTCCAGACACTGGTGCAGATGTGATGTGTAGTTTCTTTTGGGCCTGTACGCTTCCTTTTTCCAAAACTCTGCTCTGTCCCAGCTTTTGAGATCTGCTGGGAGTCTGCTGAATTGCATTTCTGTGCCAAGGCTGGGCAAGCACCCACACACAGGCTGGTTGCCTGCCTGGCCTGTCATTTCTGTCCAAGGCAGAAAACAGATGGTTCGGTAGCTGCAGTAGTTCAGGGCAGTCAGTAGCTATGGCAAGTCCCCAAGCTGTTCTTGTGGCGGGTGTAGGGCTTTCGTTTTAGCACTTACAAACTTCATTGATTGAGTTCTTCCAGGAAAAAAGTCACAAGAATAACCAGTTTTCTGTGCTGCTGGGTCCATGAGCTCCTTTTTTTGGGCGGTCTTTTGGAGCAATCCCCATTTTCTGCAGGGTTTGTAGGGATTCGTGTGGAAACATCTTGAATGACTGAGCCAGGCTTTTGGCTAGGAAAGCTCACAGCAATCAAAGGAGTGTTCCTGCAAAGGAGCTGGCTCAGATGTCCTTCCACCACTCTTAGGAGAGTGGAGTTGACCCTGTATCAGACAGGGTGCAGAGAAACATACGATACCCTGTAATTTTCATGCCAACAGGGATGTATCAGTGTCCATGTGGCTCTCAGGTGTAATGTTAGGAAGAATGTGAAGGTTAAAGCTGCCTGCACCTAATGAGCAAAATGATTCAGAGACGGTTGTGAACACGAGACAGGGGAACTGTGCAGTGATGCAGGCCACAGGATTCTCCCAACCTCCAAGTTTTGGCTCAGAGACTTGCTGAGCTACGATTGGGTCCCTGTCCCTGTATGTATTAATTTGAGGGATTTTTTCTTCCATTAATTTGTCTAATTGCTGCTTTATGAGCCCATGAGGGCTTTTAGCTTCCACAACATCCTGCAGCAAGGAGCTCCTCAGCATAACACCATGTACAAGCAGAAGGAGAGTGCTGAACAGTAAGCCCAACCAGAGATGAGGCAACAGGATGAGAAGAGGGAGTGAAAACACCAGCAGGAACTGGAGCTGATACTGCTGTCCCAGCATAAGCATGACAGAAGAGGGTGGAGGAAATAGAGCTCTGCTTGAAGGGTGATATTTGTGGTGGCCAGATGAAGAGGTTAGCAGAGCAAGGGTAGGAGGCATGGTTGTTAAAGTGACAATGTGGAAGGTGGTTCTGAGAAGAGCTTTTACAGTGTGCTAAATATCTGGGGAAAATGGAAGTTTGAGAAGCAGAGAGAGGTAGACTGAAGTGATGTGGGAGAGAAGAAAAGGAGCAGAGGAGAGGACACTGTAGGTCACACCAAGGTGCCGGTCTCCTCAGCATCCTAACTGCACCAGCGGCCAAAAGCAGACGCTGGGGATGAGCGTGAGAGTACAGTATGATTTCCCCCCTTCCAGGGACTTTCTGAGTCATAGAACTTTGTGTTCTTGGTATTCAACAGTCTTTGAAATCTTTCTTCCATGAATTTTTCTAATAATTTTCTGGATCCATATAAACTTACCCTGTAAGTGGTGATTTGCAGGGTTTTGCTGCTTGCTCTGAACTCCCCGCAGTATTTTCAGCTGATGCCCATCAGTTTGTGTTTTATGGATGGCAGCAAACATCAACTTCCTCTACTTTTCTCCTGATTTTTATGGCTCTGTATTAGTATGTCCTCCCCCCATCAGCTATCTCTGTTTCAGGCTGGAGGGGCTGATCCTGGGCAGTCTCCTTACATGCAGCCTTTCTGAGATGGATGAGCCAGAACCCCGCAGCACTCAAGGCTGGGCAGTAGTTTTCCCTCCTGGTTTACATTACTCCTCTAATACTCTGGTTTTTGTACTGCTATTACCACTGAACCAATGTCTTCATAAATACTGCAGTATCCCTGAGGGGTCCAAAGCCCCTTTCCTCAAAAGAGGCAACGCTGAGAGGGAATTACAGGTAAAAACCAATGACAGCTGGGTACAAAGTAGACAACAGTAAGAGAAAAAATGCTGGCCCCATGGCAGGACAGTTGGGAAACTTCAGTTAGTCTGAGGATCTCTTGAAGTTTGGATCCTCTGGCTTTCAGCCAGCCCATGGGTGGTTCAGCTCCAGGCGGCACCTTGACACTAGCACATGTTATGGAGGTGAAGAGAAGTGATGGTGACAGCCATGGTCCCTGAAGCCCTTGCAATGCTGATCCTGACGGAGGTGGAAGGGGAGGGATGGAGGGGTGAAGGAGGTGGAAGACCTCCATGTCCAATAAATATTACAAAGGCACTACTGAGCTGGGGCTGCTTTTCCCATGCCATCCGCAGGATGCTGCCAAGTTTGTGACCCGCTGGAGGGATGCCCGCATAGTGTTTGTGAAATCAAATGTGACAGTAAAATCTGTTTCTGAGGACAGCATGGGACACCGAGTCAGAGAAGAAAAACGTCTTCCTCAGCTTTGATTCCCATGCAGCACGGGGCATTTTTCTTGAAACAGTGTGAAGAAGGCAGGAAGGTAAATTGTTGAGGTCTATGATGTGATGAGGTCCCCAGCTCTCCCACCAACTCTTCTGCTAGCCTACGATACATAAAAATGTGTTGCTGAATTCAAATATAAGGCAAATGTAGAGCTTGTCAAAATAGGTAACTTGTCTGCTGCATGTATAAGGCATGTTTTGATACCTGGCAGATAGGAGCAGCATGCTGAGGGGCTTTGAAAGTATCAATCCATTTCTGATCAAGAGCTCCAGAGTACAGGTAACATCTTCCTTGCCATGGGGTTCCCAGGGCAAGGATGCCACTAGCTGCAGGGCTCTGTCTGGCGCTTGCGCAGGTTAACACCATCGTGTATTGCTGGAAGGAAGATGCTGCACCTAGTCACCAAATGCTCAGACCTGGTCTCAGTGAGCCTTTACTCATGAGTCTTTACAATGCAAGGCAAGCAGTGATTTTGAAGGGGAGCCAGAGGAGAGCGGTAGCAGGTTTGTAGAGAAAAGCAAATTCTCTGCTGTGCAGAGTGAAGCAACAGTGACTGTGTCTGCTCAAACCCTGGTGCTGCTCAAAGCATCTGCTGTGAGCAACTGGGGTGGCTTTATGCTCTGTTTCTTTCACACTGGCCCTGCTAGCTCTGTGTAGAGAAATTCCTTTTATAATGCTTGAAGCAGAGCAGTACTGAGAAGTTCAGTGGGTGATCAGAGTGTTGGCGTAGGGTCGGTGTGACTTGGTGACGTGCCAGATCCTCTCCTGCATCTGCAGAGCCTGCTGCAGTCTCCCACACTTGCTGTAGATGCTATTGGTGTCTTTGTTTTAGTCTCCTTGCATGTTGTGGTCACTGTGGTTATTTTTGGCTGCTGTCTCATTATTTCACATGTCTCTTGTCTAGCATTGTATTAGTCAATATTCAAACCACTTCCAGATTGTTTAGCTTGTTCTGACTTTGAGAATTTCCTCTCCCACTAGATGCAGACATTTCTGAGACAGTTCATCCCTCAAAGTACAGGCATCCCTAAAAGTCACTTGGCATTTTGCCTTTGTGTTCAGTGGGGCCAGGGTGCCCCTTTCCCCACCCTGTGTGAGCAAACACATCATCTGCCGCTCTTCAGCTGCCCCAGGAGGTTGTTAGGCACCTGCAGGTGGCATGTGGCTCTTATTTAGTCTCAATAGCTTGTTTTATACCCTTTTTTTTCCTGGAGTATTTATCTCCTGTTCCCATGACTATGTATCATTGTGTGGGGTCAAGAACTAGGTGCTGGAAGGAGCTCATAAAAGGCAAAATCAAATTAAGAAAAACTTTCCTTCCTTGTCTCTTTAACTGACTGAAGGCTCTGGCCATAGTATCCTCATCTGCTGCAATTTGTGACACCCATGTCCTTTTTCTATATAAATGGCAGAGAAATTTTGCTTTACAAATGAAGAATGACATGCTGGGCTCCTCCCAGCCCATTCCACCGTGGGGCAGGGAAGAAAAATCCTGCTGATGCTTTCACCACGTTGAGTTGTGATACAAGCATGAATCGTGAGAAGCATTACTGCATTTGAGCATGGTATGTTCACACACTCCCTTGCATACGTATGCAACACCAGAAACCCTTTAATTAAAACTGCAGATGTATATGCACGTGGGGCAGAATCCAACAACCACATCTAACCTATACTTCAGGTAGAAGAGTGTACATTAGAACCAGAGCATAGTCTAATTAACTCCCCCCTGACCTGCCTGGCCATCTGGGACTGCTGAGAGGAACTCCCTTGCTACCCCAGGTTTTGCTGATGTATGTCTCCAGAGCTGTCCTTATGCCTGAAGTGACTGTCAGCCTCCTAACGCAATTTGAATATATAGCCTGGAGACTTGCGTTGCCTAAGGCTCCCTTTCCCCAGGTGTGTGCAAACACTCCCAGCATTGTGCTCAGTGCAAAAATACAGTTCCCACGGGTATTCTGAGTAATAATTTAGCAGAAAAGAGAACAGGGAGGATCTAAGCTCACCCCGGCATTTGGGGTTTTACACCCCATCCACAAGAGCACGGACAACAGCCCCACTCTGCTCCTTCCCTGAAACTAGACCACCTGCCAGCTGAGGAATGCAAAACTCTTAACCTGTGTGGATTTGACAGTGCGGAGGACCCCAAGGACTCCAACTACAATGGGGCAAATTGCTATTCTTATCTCTGACTATAGCTGTGTTTGAATCTATTGATTTTTCTATTGCCTGTCATGAGTGCTGCTCCCCAGGGTCTACTGGAAACCCCTACAGCTTCCAGAGCAAAAGAAGAAATTAATAAAAAGTTGCTGTAGGTCAAGGCATTAATAATTCTCATTCATCTTTAGGATTAGGCAAGGCTGAAACTTAACACATATGATGTGACACGTTTTGATGATGGGTACTGTGGAAGACCAGCAGTGCTGTCACTGGGGGCCTGGGCTCCCCAACCACAGTGAGGGGTGTTGCATTATCAGTATAAAAGCACAAGCAAAAAGATAAAAAACCCAAAGATTAAGTGCAAAATGTGCTTGTGAGAGATAGCAGAGTGTTCTAGCACTTGAGAAACACGCATGGCAGCTGGCAGCATTTTTATCTTGGCATAGCAGAGAGCACAGTAGGAGTGGGTGCCAACAGTTATTCCCACATGGGTGTGCTGGGGACATCCAGAAACCCAGAGCTTGTAGGACTCTTATCAACAACCAAGTCAGAGCAAGGAATGTGACATATAGGGTAAGATGCTTCTGTGCATCTGGAGAGGAGCAGCGTCACAGTTCTAAGGAGTTCTGAGAGATTATCTGTGTAGGTCTCAAGTAGTAGTTATTTAATTGCTGTTCCTGAAATAAAAGATGGTTATCGCCCAATTCATAAGGTGTTTCAGCTAGCACAAATGTTTCTAGCTAGAGGTTTTTTGCGTCCATGCACAGCTGTGAAATGACTGCATGTGTTTTGTGCAACCAAGATAATATAGTCCCAGTGGAAGGTTATATCCAATGTAAAGAAATGTTTTCATAAAACTGTAGATAATGCTGAACAAAACTGAGGGTGCAGAAAAAATTAAATTTAAGAACGTGAAGGGTAATTCAGAGTTACGAAAATACTCTAGTAAATGTCCTGAATACTGAATTCTCACAGGTGTTAAACAGGATGCTGTGGCTAAAACCATGCAGAGTCAAAAGAGCCCTGAAAGACAATCTGTACTAAACAGGGGGAGGATGCAACTGATAATGATAAATATAAATAAAGTTAGGAGATACACACATTTATTGAGTAAGACCAGAAAACCCAATGACAAATCCATGGGGAAAAATAGAGTCAGAATGAGTCATTTAAATAGTGAATCCCAGTAAATTCACTGCAGTGAATCGGTTAAATTGTGCTCTATGGTTCTCTTGTGAAATTGGGTTTGGGCTTAATGTGCTATAATAAAGAACCTTTTAGATCAGACAAAATCTTTTCTCCCTGTAGGTATTTACCAGCCACACATTTTGCCTTGATATTTGCTTTGAATAACAGGTAGTTTGAGATTCCCCAGGCTTCGTACACGTCTCATCAGAAGGGCGGTTTTTCAAGAACTCAAATCCCAAGAGATGTTATTGTGGCTCTTGGTTTAATGCAGGATTGTCCCTGTTGTTCAGGTGAAATCAGTCATTTCTCAGAGTTTTAAAGGGTAAAAAAGCACTTGTGACTACTTTTCTGAGCTTTCCCAAAACCTTCCTCGGCTTTCCCCAAACTTTCCACTTATGTTTTTGATGTATGGCCCCTGGAGGGAGAAGGGCATCATTCCCAGGGGAGACAACTACCATCTGTGCCTGAGCCCATGTCTAGGTTTCCTTCATCATCAAGGGGCAGAGTACGATCCCTCAAAGGGTGATTCCTGTCCTCCTGTGGAAAGTCCCGTCTCCCTGGGAAGGTCAGATGAAGACACTTGAGCATCTTTTTCTCTTTGAATCTAGAAGACTCAAGAGCAACTTGCAGGTGTCTCTCTTGCTGTGTGTCTCTACTTAGGCAAGGTGAGATGTGTCAGACTTGAGTGTGTAAATACACAGTCCAGTACTGTGTATAAAATAATGTCATTTCTACTGTCCTACTTTTACTCAGTATTTCCTGCTGATACAGCCAAGAGGGTCTGCCTCTGAGCTGCAGCAGTACATCAGCTGCTTCTGTAGATAATATTTCTACTGTGACCATTTAAGCCTTTTCAGTGTTTCCAGGGTACAGCCCTTCAGAGTCTTTGATCTCACTTTATCAGTGACTCAGATGGCTCTGGTTAACTGAACTGTCCTTATTATATTTGCCACTGCCACAGTGTTTTTGCTATTTGTGAAAATTATTATCCTCTTTTCTTCCTGTTTTTTTTGCTAAAAATGTAAAATAGAGCTAGGATGAGAACTGCTCACTTCCCAAAAAGAGAGAGAGAGAAATCTGAAGTCCATACATCCATGTCAGATTGTTCAGTACCTTTACAAGCTGAGCAAGTTATTGCCTTAACAGATTTATTTAACAAGTCGTGTTTAAACATCCCCTAACAATATTAATTAGCATTAATAATAGTCCCAGTGTTTGAATCCTGCCCCGTTCCTTCTAATACTTTGATATCAGTGACAGCCTAGAGAAGAACAGTCATGAACAGACAGAGTAATTTAGGTTAGAAGTACCCCTGGAGGTCTCTGGTAAACGCCCTCACTCAAAGCATGACCAGCTTAAAGCAGCCACGATATCCGAGATATTTTATATTGACTGATTCCTCTCAATCTTCTAAGTGTGCACTTTATTTGCAATACTAATTTGTTTCGGTTCTGTTTCCAAGCACTGGGGTTAGTTCTGGCTATGTCAAGAGGGTCTTCTGCTAGAAGACTTCTCATGGATACTTTCTCTCAATGTATTTGTTTGTAGAGGGTGTTGCTTTGCAATGCCTGCTCCTTATTAAGCTAAGTAGATTGAGCCTTTTTCATCTCTTGCAGTAAATCATGTCAGCTGGGGAGGTAACGGGGAGTTCCAGGGCTGCCTCTGTTAGAGCTCTGGGTACCTCGACAGATGGAGGTCCCACAGCCTCTCTGGGAGTGTTTGATCAGTCTTGCGGTGGCAGGGGGGAAGTCCTAATATCTACTTGGAATTTTTCTTCTTGCAGCATGTATCTTTTTCTTCTTTCACTGTGTGCCTCAGAGGAGAGCCTGACTCTGTCTTCTCTACACCCTCCCGTTTGGTAGCTGCAAGCAGCAAAAGGTCTTTGCCTTCTCTTCTTCAGGCTGAGTAAACCCAGTTCCTTCAATGTCTCCTTGTACGTCCGCTGCTCCAGCCCATGGCCATCCTGGTGACCTCTGCTGGACTCAGCCCGGTACATCTGTGTCTTCCTTGTACCAGGCAGTCCCAAACTACACACTCCACTCCAGATGTGGCCTCGTGAGAGCCAAACAGAGAGGAAGGATCACCTCCCTCGACCTGCTGGCTGCACACTTGCTGACACAGTCCAGTTTATGGTTGGGCTTCTTAACCAGAAGGACACACTGGTGACCTGTGTTCAACTCTTCATCCTCCAGGACTCCCCAGATCCTTTTCTGTGAAGCTGCTGTCTAGCCACCATCCCTAGCCTGTCCTGGGGCTACAGGAGCAGGACTTGGACTTCATTTTGCTGAGGCTGCTGTCCAACCCTTTCTCCAGCCTGTCAAGGTCCCTCTGAGTAGCAGCGGTGCCCTCCAGCGTATCAGCCATGGTGCTTCTCCCCATCTCCCAGTCTAGTATCATCCATGAACTTGCTGAGAGCATGCTCCATCCCATCATCTCTGTCGCTAATAAAGACATTAAACATCAGCAGCCCCTGAGGGACACCATTAGTAATTCATTCATGCAATTAATTACTGAGGTAAATTTTCTGCTTCATACGAAGATTTGAGTGTTTTCTCCTAAATCAGGTTCTCCTCTGGGCCTCTGAGCCAGCCTCTGACATCTACAGAGGACATCAGTGACTCAGTCCCAACATTCCTCTCCTGTTTTTTATGACCCGTGAGCTGTGACAGTGTAGCCAGAGGGTCTAAATCCTGACTCATGGCCCAGACCGAGCTCTTCACCAAGCATTAGCCTATGCAGACACAAAGGCATGTTACTAGCCAGGGTCTAGACTCTGTAGGAACCAACTTTAGGAGTATGGTTTGGTGGAGCAACAAGATGGGTGGTTCACCAGCAATACCGGGTCCCTTCCCAGGGATGTGTGTCCATAACCCCTTCCTTCCTGGTGGAGACTGCATTGGACCAGCCCACATCACCTCTCAGGGCGATTGTTTCTTCTGTCTGCAGAAGCCCATTGCCTTCAAGGCAAGGTCACCTCTCTGCACCCAGTTGCACGCTAAGCTTGAGCCTCTACTGGCCTCTATGGGTGGGGCTTCCCCCAGGTGTCGAGTGTATGGGGGGGGACGCCCTACTCCAGGTGCCAGCTGATGCTGCAGCAGTATTTGGGATGTAGAAGGGGAGAGAGGAAAGGGAAGAGCGGCCCCTCTGCCTCACCCCTCTGCCCACCCACCTGTAGCGGTAGCTCTCCGTTTCTCACCCCTTCCCACAAAGGGGGCTGTGGGACTCGTCCCACTGGCAGAGCTGGCCGAGCAACCACGGTGTCTCTGTGGTGAGGAGTCTGTCGCTTGGGCGCCAGAGCCACCCTGCTCCCAGCTGGCGCAATGCTCTGAGCTCTGCAGGACCAACCTGCAGGAGCTGTGGCCTGAACCCAACGCTGCACGCCGGCCCTGCTGCGCCCTGCCTGCGTCATGCTCTACCAGCTGTGTCCTGGGGACAGGCTCTGGCTTCCCAACTGGTGGCCGATACTGGGTTAACCATTAACTCCCTGCTCCGAGGCCTGCTGGGGACAGGGCTTTGTTTTCGGGGCACTGCGAAGCTTCTCGCTTTGGCCTTTCCTGTGACACTCTGGTGACATTTCTTGATGGGATCCTGCCAGGGCCTGCACAGCCGTTCCTGTCTGCAGACAACCGCGCAGCAGGGCTGTGGCCCGCACGGCCTTTACGGTCTGTGGGCAGCGTGAGGGAGGGTGGCCCAGGAGCAGGATGTGATCATGGTGGTGAGGGAGGGGACAGGCATGTGGCCAAGGCCAGGCGCACCACTGCGCATCGGGTGCTGAAGTTCCTCTCCAGGTGCTCCTTTCAGCTGCCTGAGGTGTGCGAGAGCAAGCAAACAGGTTGGTGACCCCCCCAGAGAGCGGGAGGTCCCTGGGGAGAGGGGTCGCAGGGTGCTTGGGGTGCAGCCAGTGCCCGCTGTGTGCAGCGGGTGCCTGTTGGCAGCCCGGGCCCCCTGCCCGGCAGGAAATTAATCACCTTCAGTCAAAGGCTTCTCGTCGGGGCGCCACGGTCTCCCTTACCAGCGCCGTCTCCTCCCCACATCCTGCTCTTCGCTTCTTGGCGCTGTGAAATAGGAAACTCCTGAGTGTTTCCTCTTTAGCGAGCTCCACAAAAATGCTGGGGGCCAAATCCTGCTTCAAGGCAGACAGCCTGAGCAAGGGCGCAGGTCAAAGAGCTGCAGTCACCCACCCCCTCCCCTCAAGCTTGCAGCAGCCCTCGCACACCCTGGGGACGTGCCTCAGGCCCAGGATAGGACAATGCTGATACTGAATGCCAAAGAGGGACCTCAGATCCTCCCAGCAGGTCCCCGTCCCTGCTACTCCCTGCCAAGCACAGTGGGGCTGTTTCAAAAAAGCCCTGCCACCTCTGAGCTGAGCTGGGAAGAGATCTACATTTAGTGAGTCAGTGTGCCCGTGTGTTACAATCGCTGCTCATTGTCAGTGGCAGCAAGGAGGAAAGGCGTAAGCATTTGCAACTGCTCATCTCCTGGGTGGGCGAGTGGGTGGCAGCCGAGGGCAACGACAGCTTTTGAAACAGCAGGGAGAAACTTGTAACTCTACTGGCATAGTGTCCTTGGGATGTGACTACAACCCAGGTGAAGATTTCTGCCGAGCAGTCTGGGCTGCAGGAGAAATACTGGCAGCGATGGGCAGTGCTGACTGGCAGCAGCTCTCGCGCCCTCCATCTGCGAGCTGGGTGTAGGGGAGCTCGCCCCCTCCTCAGTGGCCATCAAATGGCTGGGGGTTGCATTTTCTAGTTGCCCGGTCTTGTTTATGGTTCCTGAATCTTTATCTCTAAGGCATCTTCAGGAGACTGATGCAGTGCTGAAAAGAGAGGT
The DNA here is from genome assembly GCA_013397275.1 of Burhinus bistriatus. Lineage (NCBI taxonomy): Eukaryota > Metazoa > Chordata > Aves > Charadriiformes > Burhinidae > Burhinus > Burhinus bistriatus. The sequence goes on from VYXH01008839.1 coordinate 40,377, forward strand.
GTCTGCTGCATGGGCATGTCCATAGGCAAGCTTAGGAAGTGTAGGTTAGATGAATGGACAGTGGGGTGGATTGAAAACTGGCTGGCAGATAGAGCTCAGAGGGTTGTGATTAGTGGCACAGAGTCTAGTTGGAGGTCTGTGACAAGTGGTGTTCCCCAGGGATCAGTCCTGGGTCCAGTCCTGTTCAACGTATTCATCAATGACCTGGATGAAGGGATAGAGTGTATCATCAGCAAGTTTGCTGATGACACAAAGCTGGGAGGGGTGGCTGACACACCGGAAGGCTGTGCTGCCATTCAGCGTGACCTGGACAGGCTGGAGAGTTGGGCAGAGAGAAACCTCATGAAGTTCAACAAGGGCAAGCATAAGGTCCTGCACCTGCGGAGGAATAACTCCATGCAGGTTAGGGGTTGACCTGCTGNTGGGCACTAACTTGAATGTAGGAAGTTCCGTCTAAACGTGAGGAGGAACTTCTTTACTTTGAGGGTGTCAGAGCACTGGAACAGGCTGCCCAGCGAGGTGGTGGAGTCTCCGACTCTGGAGACATTCCAAACCCACCTGGACGCCGTCCTGTGCAACCTGCTCTGGATGACCCTGCTCTGGCAGGGGGGTTGGGCTAGATGATCTCCAGAGGTCCCTTCCAACCCCTGTAATTCTGTGACCCGAGGGCTCCATGTGCCAGAACCTCCGCAGCCCAAGAGCTTGCACGTGGGCGGCCTGTGCAGCCTCATTGGGGTGCAGGTCCGGCAGTTGTGCACCCACTGCCTGTGCAGACCAGTGGAGGGGGGCCCTTCCCTCAGCTTTGGGAACAGGCTATTTTTGGAAATCCTGTATAACCAAAGTAAGTGGATTGTAGCTCCTCTTTGCAGTTTCATTTCTCCTAATTTAGCACTCAGAAATGTGTTTAATTAAAAAATTATTTATATAAACATTTATAGTCTAACTTATACAGTGAGAATATTTATATTCTGAGCTCTTATATTGATTTTAAGCATTTTTTCTTTCAGGGTGAGCTTGCCTCTGTTCAAAGAAACGGTAACGTACCAGGAATACACAAGGTGTTGAAGACCACATCATTCACCCAGACTAAGCAAAGCTTTCACCTAAAAGGAATAAAAAATAAACATGGCAGAATTTACAGGTTACAAGGAAACCTCAAATCGGCACCTACGATTCAAATTGCAGAGTCTTAGTCGCCGCCTTGATGAACTGGAGGAAGCAACGAAAAATCTGCAGAAAGCAGAGGATGAGCTGCTTGACCTCCAGGACAAAGTTATCCAGGCAGAAGGCAGCAACTCCAGCATGCTGGCTGACATTGAAGCCCTGCGGAAAAGAGTGCTGAAGATCGAAGGCAAGGATGAAGAAATTAGGAAGGCTGAAGAGCTTTGCCGGTTAATGAAAGAAAAACTTGAAGAGGAAGAGAGCCTGACCCGAGAGCTGAAGTCAGAAATCGAACACCTTCAGAGGAGAATGGCAGAGCTGGAGAAGCTGGAGGAGGCCTTTGGCAGGAGCAAGAACGACTGTACGCAGCTGTGTCTTAGCCTCAATGAAGAAAAGAACTTGACCAAAAAGATATCTACAGAATTAGAAATACTTAGAGTGAAAGTGAAAGAACTAGAAGCATCTGAGGACAGGCTGGATAAAACTGAGCAGAGCTTAACAGGCGAGTTAGAAAAACTGAAATCCTTAGCGGTGAGCTTTATCACTGAAAGAAAACATTTTAATGAAAGAGAAAAGCAGAATGAAAAAATAATCCAGGAGCTAACACAGAAACTAGAACAGAACAATAAACTAAATAGGGCAGATCAAACTAGAAATACATCCAACTTGCTAGAAAGGTCATCAAATAATCTCCTGGACAGAAATGATTTGAGAATTGAAGATGACTTGACTTCTGCATTGCCCTCTAAGGAGACCAGGAGGAAGGGAAGTGTGGATTACCTGAAACATGTAGAAAATGAAACCAGGAATAAATCAGAAAACCAAAAGAATAAAAATCAGGAAGACAACAAAGTGAAAGATCTCACCCAAGAAATTGAGAAACTTAAAACTCAGATCAAACGTTTTGAATCTTTAGAAGAAGAACTTAAAAAAATGAGAGCCAAAAACAATGACCTGCAAGACAGTTACTTAAGCGAACAGAATAAAAACAAACTCTTAACAGGTCAGCTAGAAGAAATAAAAATGCAAATAAAGAAACAGAAAGACCTGGAGAATGGAGAGGTTGAAAATGAAGACACAAGCTTTTCTAGCAGAGGAAAACATGATAGACCTAAATACAGAGGTGTCACAGCTGATTTGACAGCTGCCAAGCACAAGCCAAGGGAGCTCTCACCCCAGCAGCGCCGGGAAAGAGCAAGGAACAGAGATTTCTCTGTCAGTAACGACAGCTACAGCCACGGTGGTAAGCAGGTGCCCAGTCCAAGCTTAATGAACAGAAAAGCAGGAAAAGCATCTGGTGCATCTGCCCTTTCAGATGCTGCTGTGACAGATATAAAAAGACTGGAAGAGAAATCCACTTTTTCTTCTGGTCAGAAGGAAGGCTGCATCACGCAGAATGAGGGGAAGAGATCAAAAGAGCAGCCATCTGTCCTCAGCCGATATCCTCCTGCTGCACAGGAGCAGAAATCTTGGAAATCACCTTCCAAACCTGTTGCTGACACAGGGCTGAGATCCAAGGCTGAAAAGCCATCTCAGGTGCTCCGTGGCAACAGCCAAACTGGTGCTGACACACGGGATGAAAAGTCAAGCAAAGGAGAATCAGTGGTTTCTTTTGTTGAGAAGCTGAAAACAAGTCAGGCAGAAGTCGGTGACTGCTCAGGGGATGCGCTACCCGCCAGGGGTAGTCACACCTCTTCCAACGGCACAGCTTCAGCATACAGGTACCACCTCTCCTCCCATGTGTCGGCGTTGGACTCCACTGGCTCTAAAGCAGAAGCAGTGAACGCTTTTGCTGCATCACACAAACAGCCCTTGGAGGGGAGGGCTAAAAGAGCAATAATCTCCCAGGAAAAAGAATTTGCAAACACATCATTTGAAAGTGCAAAGCCTTCAACACTAACAAAGCGTTCCCATCGCTCCAGGAGTCAGGAAGACATTCTGCAGATTCTCACAGGTCTTGATAAAGAAGACACAGAGCAGTCTTCAACTTCAGCAACGGATCATGTAAATGCTGGCTTAAAAACGGACTCCAAAACCATCCAAAGTAACGAGGAAAAACTTAATTCAGATGAAGAATTGGGAAGAAGCAAAAAAACAACCACTCACTCAGATTTTGAGACAAGAAAGAAAGTCAGTTCCAAGCAGTTCTCCAATTCCAGGGGAATTTTTAGAGCATCACTTTTTGAAAATGACAAAAACACTGTAAATGATGAAGACTCCACCAAGTGTATAAAACCATCAGATGCCAGCACTGGAGAATTTAAATCCAGAAGGTCGTTCAGCCCGAGAGAAGCTCTGAGATCAAAAGCTGTCATTAAACCTGCAATTGTTGAAAAGGATATGAAGGCAGTCATGGGAGGGACTGTTTCTGAGGCAGAGGCAGAAAAACAGAAGTCTGTTTTTAAAATGGTAACAAATAAAATGACAAGCAGCATCACAATCTTCCCTTCTGAGCCAGCAGCTCCAAGGACCAGTGCAGATACAGCAGCAAAAGAAAGGCATGTTACCACCAGCAACATCAGAGTTGCTCCAAACGAGCCTCCACCAATAACAAACAATCTCCCAACACCCTTCGAGATTTCAATTAATAAAAGTGCTCTAAAATTATCTGAGACGGACAGAATTGGAGAGGCAGCGCTGAGGAGTAAAGCAGAAACAGTGGTCTCCAGAAGCAGCATTATGATAAAGACTTCTGAACTCACGGAGAGGAACAGTGAGCTGCCTTCAGAGACAATCAGCTGGAAGAGCCATGGCTCTTCAGATGCAGCTTCATCCGAAACAAAACATGTCACTGTGAGAAGTTCCTGGAGAACAAGACAAGGCTTACATTCCCTGGAGGACTCTCAAACCAAAGTGGAGAAAAGCGCAGCTTCCAGTACTACAAACGTATGTAGGTCCTCAGTGGACCTCTCAGAAATGGAAGGGAACAGTACAAGAACAAACTCCCTGGAACAGACCTCAGCAAGGACCGGTGCCACGGCTAATTCCTGGAGTGCCCCTGAACTGGGGTCACGAAGGACCAAAAGTAACTTAAGCGCATCTGAACTGCTCACACGCAGGAGCTATGCAAGTGATCCTACAGCAGCTTCTGCTTGGCACCGGACCACGCTACCTGTAAGTATCCTATGTTAAACACATTTGCCGTTCAGTTGCTGAGGTTTTCCAAGTTGCCTGTTAGTTGTAGGGTGCCTGATTTGAAATACTTAGCGTTTATTTTTTGAAGTGCTGCCCTCTCCTAGCTCCTGCTGTCTTCAGTGGAGCATCTCATATGTGAAGTACCCGATTCAGACTTCTTGAAATTAGATCCACCTGCCTGGGTCTTGTAATCCCATATGAATAACTATATAGTAGCATTTGGTCTTGCCAAGATCAGAGAAGACATAGTCACAGCATATGTAGGACATGGTATGCTTTTCAGAGTGGCTTTGCATGGCACTGTCAATTTGGAGTAGTAATGAAAAAACTATGGAAATGAGCAGACTTTAATAGAGTTGTGTCTCAGACAGAGCTGTAGCTCTGATGGCAGCTGTAGAGATATAGCTCCTTTTGGGGAGCTGCATGGTTTCCCCCTGTGAAACCAGAGCTCAGAGCTGGACTGGAAATGCTTCCTGGGCACCTCCTAAACAGATGCACGGTGGCTGGTTACACAGGGCTGCTCCCTTCTTGGTCTGTGTCAGTATGCCACCTGAAAAGAAGCAAGAGCCACAGGGATGGCTATGCTCTTTTCCTGTTCCTATGGCTGGTACCAGCGAGAGGAGTCCCTCAAAGCAGGGGTGACACACACAGACTTGAGCTATAGTTGCCACCAGAGCTGCAGGCTCCAGCATATTTTAAGCGAGCTCACTGGCACCAAGTACCCTTCCAGTCTACTAAACTACATGCTGGTTCCTGCTGCAGCTCCTGCTTCTGCTCTTTACTTAGAGCTGGTGTAAGCACCCGGTGCCATTGCCAGTCTCCAGAAGGAGCCAGCTGAGTAATCTGACAAGGCTTGTGGCAGAGGGGACAGATTCATAGCCAAATGATTCTGGCATTGACAAAGATGAGGTCGTGAAGATGTGAGAGGAATTTTACATTTGCAAAACTGCTCTTCCACTTCTCTGGCAGTGAGAAGCACAGAAGAATTTGCACCATCGCTTTGCTTTGCAGAGTCTATTGCCAGGTGTTACAAAGTGCAGGTTGGCCTTCCAGCTGCATTTGGACACTAAGAATACATCAGGGACCTAAGGCATGATGGCTGCCATTCATCAGCACCAGTGAGCAACCAAAATTCCCTGTATTGAAGGGGATGCCTAGGAATGGCATCACCCAGACACTGTGCTTGAAGCAGGTGATGGAAATCATGGGGACAAGGGTGTGTGCACCCCCACTTCTGTCCCACCTGTAGGGTGGGAAGTTCCAAGCCAAGACCATCTCCCTGGCCAGGGTCACTCGTGGGTCACAGGCAGTCTGTACTTCTCTTTCATTAATCTAGGCAGAACTGACACGACTGAGGTTGTCCTTTTGTATCATGGCAACTTACGCGCTTGGGAAAAGGGAGATCCATCCCTGGGCCTCCCTTTATCCCAGGAGTTTGAATTCACAGCACCCACAACCTCGAGTCTCGCAGTGAAGAGTTCTCTACTTGCAGCTGGGCTCACGGGTGGTCAGTCATGGAGCCCTCAAGAATGGGCACTTGGATATTTCTTTTCCATCTTCCCCCTAGCAGCCTGCCCAGGGCTGAGTGTAGCTCTCCAGTATGTTCTGCGGGTAGTCTCAAGGTCACTGTCAGATCAAATTTGCTAGCTATGCGGTGTGCCTACAACAGCAGCTGAAGTGTACCTGACAGAGCAACCTGACCTCTGCGTGGTCAGCCTGGGTGTCCCTGATGAATTAGCTGGCTTCCAGCCTTGCCCGTGTCTGCAGCGACAAGCAGTCAGGAAAGCGATTGCGTGGTTAGTTCACCCAGGGCTGTTGAGTATTGAGTTAGGTGTCTCTCTGTATCATACTTTATGTGGTGTCAGGGTGATTTTATTTTAGTCACAAATCTGAATTCTTGGTCATAAACTAAGTATATTTTTAGCTTGTAAACAAGGAGCATCAAGTTACCCTGAAAAACTGCGGATACACAGATATACCAAATTTCATGTATTTGAGCAGCTCTAATTATTGCGTATGCCCTTGGAAAAAACCCAAAGTATCTGCCTTTGAAGGGTATCTTCAGGCTTATAATATGCAGCATATCACAAGCAGTCTGTTTCTGCTGGGATTTGTGTTTCAGTTACAGATGTAGCTATTTCTGTGGCAGAAGGCTTGGCACTGATCTATGCTAACTTTGCACATTCAGCTTTCCTGTGAAGGCGTCACTGTCACCTCCTCATAGCTCCACTATCTAAAGTCAAGATTGCCTTAAGAAGCCTATTTGGCAAACACAGGGTCTGTGCTGGTTTTGCCTCTCCTCCATGAAGTACTCATGCAGGCACAGCAGGAGCCTAAAGCAAGCTGGAGGCTCGGCCCCTGCCTCTTATCCTGTCCCTCAGGACAGACCCAAACTGAGCGCCTGGAAATAATTCTTGCAAGGAGATGCCAAGGCACAAGGTGTAATTTCAGCCTTCTGTTTTTGTACCGCTGATGTAGGCAAATGTCCCTAATGAAGCTACAGGAGGTATTGGCAGCTCTTCACAATACCTGTGCTACAGAAACAGCAGCTCTTCGGAGCGCTGCTTTGGGAGACCTGGAAAGCAATAGGTGCTGATGGATGGATGCTGCAGCCTGAGGACCAGCTCCCTCTAGTGCTTGCAGCCAGCCTTCCTCGGGCTCCCATGAAAGACTTGAGGAGATGCAAGACCTCAAGCAGTCATCCTGTTGGGCTTCATGTTTCAGATAATGAAGTTGGTATTTCTCTGGTGTGATGTTTGACTGCTGAAAATGTGCAATGCCTGAATTAGTCCAAAGGCACTGGCAGGCAGCAAGCAAATGAGCAGGCAGCAAAGCAAGATGAACGCACTTAATTCGTTTTTCTTGTGGCTGTGACATTAATATGACTGGAGCTGGGCTGTGTGCTGCATAAATTAGGTAAAAACCTAAAGGTAGGCTTTTCTTCAAGTGAAGCTATGTGTACCTTCTTATGGTGGGCAGGTCGCATGGAAAAGTCTCACTGACAATATCAAGGAATGTTCTGCCTCTCACCCCCTTCTCTCTTCTGCTTAGGGATTAACAGAGAGCCACCATTTCACCCTTGCTTGACGCCACATAAGCTTCTACTTAAGCAACCAGCCATGCCACATCAACTGTGTTTTCATCTTTCCTTGGACCCCAGTAACTTTGTGTAACTGTGCGAATCCTGGGGGTCACAAACATAGAATCATAGAATTGTTTTGGTTGGAAAAGACCTTTAAGATCATCCAGTCCAACCATTGACCCTACTCTACCAGGTCTGCCACTAAACCATGTCTCCAAGCACCACATCTGCTGTTCAGAGCAGCTTCCTAGGCGCTTGTCAGTGACCAGCTGATTGTCCTTTGGGGTGCCATCACCTCCTGTGGTGCCATGGAGCACGCTGAGCTCCATACGGACCTGGCTGTGGTGTAGTACCAGGAGGTGCTGGTCTGCCTTACCAGCACATGGGAGGTGGCCAGCCTTATGGCCCTGGCTCAGCTCTTTACCGGCGAAACTCTGAGACCAGTGTATATGGGTTGATAGTCATAAATCCATGCTGCCTGACAGCAGAGACAGGACTGACACTGACAGATGCCCAAGGGGATGAAGCACCTGTATGCTCACCCAGTGGCCTCGTCTCTAAAGACAACTACTGTATCCAAAGCAGAGGGGTGCCCATCCCTTGCTAAGCTGTCCGGGTCCATCAAGATGACTGCCATTCATTAAGTTAAAATTATCACCTCACTTTTGTGAGCAGGCTGGCTCCATGGTTATCTCTGGCCCGTGGTTGGTTGGAGATCCCTGTGGGACCTGTCCCTGTGTTGTGCCTGTTCACTGAGGTGCTGCTGCTTATGTCTCACTTCTGTTGCAGGGCTTGGATCACAAGGGGGAGGTTGGGTCCAGTGTTTGCTGGATGTCACCCACAGCAGGGCCAGCTCAGAGCAGATGTTTGCCCGTCCAGACCCAGCAGATGTCACAGCTTCTTTCTGAGAGCCCATCAAAGCCTGGTGTCCATCTAAGAGATGCTTTTCTGCCAGGCATGGGGGCTGCTGCCACTCCCTTCCCTGCTCTCCCTTTTGCCACAGGGCAGGGACCAAATTTGTTCCACTAGTGCCTTCACAGGGCTGTGCGCTCTGTGTTTCAGCAAACACGATGCCATCCCCAAAGCGAGCAGAGCTGATAAAGCCTCCAGTAGTGCAGTGCAGCCATTGCGCTTTGCCCAGTAGCTGGTCATGTTACCGCAATTGTAAGCTCAACATTGTCATGATTTGTTTTCTTTCTGATGTTGAGGTGACGGTGCTTACAGTGTGCTGGAGGTTTTCCAGCCAGCGACAGCAACAGCACTGCCATCTTCCCAGGGAGCTGGAGGGAGACAGGGACTCCTCACCCCTGTGACTCACAGCAGGGTGCGGCCTCAGTAAAAGACACAGGTGCCCCAACCAGCCCTAAGGCAGACCGTAGGCATGTGAATCCCTGGGTATGATCCCATAAATGTCTCTGCAGACATTCAAGAAAACATTAGTTGGTTTAAAACTGCCGTTTTAGATGCCTATAGCAGGAAACCAGTGCGGGACACTGCCACATCACATCCTCATTGCCAAGAAAATGGGAGATTCAGGTTGCTGGCACCCCCCATCTGTGGTAGTTGAAATTCAGAGTTAATATTTTTAAGAAACTGCTTCATTCACTGAACTGTGGGATCTTCTGCTGCTGTTAGTCCCTTGTGGATACAAGCACTCTGGGCCCAGCGAGCTACGCAGGCTGAGCACAGATTTGTGCATGGGTCACTCAGCTGAACAGAAGACTCCACACCCATAACTTGAGTTAAAATTACTGGATGGTTTTTAAAAAAAAAAAAAA
>VYXH01008839.1:49561-65434 GCA_013397275.1 Burhinus bistriatus
TTTATGAAATAGCACATAAGTGAGGACATGCCAGAGCTGACCTTATGGCTCTTGCGAAAGGGACTCAAGCCAGCACCTTGCCCTGCAAACCCAGGACCAAAAACCCAGCACTATTCCAGACCCCTTTATAGTCCCTGAGTCCCAACCCTCTTTATTTTCCTTCGCACAGGATGAAAGCAAAGATTTTGTGCCCAGTTCCAGAAGAAAACAATACGGCTCTTCTGAGTATCTCTCACAGGTTGACACACCAGGGAAAAGGCCAGTCACTAAGATGGAACTGCAGGACCCCGACTCCAACCCACACGCTTCACCGGGTCTCCACGCAGAGGAGCAGGTATGTGAGTTCAAGGACCATCCAGAAAAGAGAGTTACAAGGCAAGAAGCCAATATCTGAACTGACCTCCCAGTAACATAACTCAGAGAACTTGTCCAAATGAATGTAAACCTTTTAGGAGAAATCCAGTCTTAAATTAGCACTGCTCAGAAGTGGAGTGTCTACTGTATTGCCTTCGTAAATTATTCTACTTATTGCCTATACCAGTAAAACGTACTACCTTATTTTTCTGTTCTAAACTTGTTTCAGCTAGATTTATGGCTAAAAACTTTCTCCAGGGAATAAGAGGCACTGCATCTAGTCATCCCCTGGCACACATTGGACAATGAGAGATGGAAAAAACATTGGAGAGACAATCAGAGCCCCTCACTTTCCTGCTTCAGCTGGCTGCTGTACTACTAGGGTGCTTGTCTGCTGCTACATACCTGCTGCTCTGCCTCCTAAAACACATCCTTCTGGACACAAGGAAGTGGAAAATGGCCCACATTATAGTGACCATGGCTTATTGCCTGAAATATGGAAAACCATGTATTCCAGCCTCTTCACAGGGGGCTCCCTTCAGAAGAGGTAGGGGTCCAGGCAGCCTTTAATTCTTAGGTGCACAGCCACAGTTATGTCTGTACAAAAGACTTTCTTTTTCTCCTGGTATTCCCTCTTTGCCCAGAGCAGAGTGCATCTTTCTATTTATGGATCACCCACAGCAGGAAAAAATCTTAATATCTCAAAACCTGCTGTCAGTTTATCTTACTGGACATGCACAGGAGTTGCTGAGTCTTGATGTGAGAGCAGCAGGACTGCAGCGAGGCAGCTGAGCACCCTACATAGTCATACCTCTCAGGGAAGTTGCACAAAATTAAGAGCCCAGAGGGACATGATCCCAGCTGAGCTTTGCAGACTGGCATTTAGAGATGTTTGCAGTAGAGGGCAGTGAACTGACACTGTACCTGTTGGTAGCTGAGGAAGGGGACTCCGCAGCAATGCTCTGTGTGGTCACCGAGAGGTGTCACCCACAGTGACATTCATCTGGCCAGATGGAGACTCCTGTAGCTGAGGCTGTGCTGTGCTTCCTTTGTCTGCACAGACTGGGTCACCAGCAAACAAAAACTTGGGTGAAGTCAGGTCCTTGTAACACACACCCCATCATTTGGATCTGCTGTCTTGCCCAGACCTCCACCAGCTGTAACAGGAGCATGAACACCTTGCACATGGCGATTAGCACATTAGATCAGCTCCATCTCCTCTGTGCTCTCAGGTGTCTCACTTGCCAGATCCACATGTCGGGTGTGGAAGTGGGTGCTGGGTATGCTACAGCATAAAAAAAAAAGATAACAGTCCCTCCCTATGTGGGGCAGGGCTGGGTCATTCTGCTTTGGTCTTACTCCACTGTAAACACTGACAAAGCCTGTATCTTCCAAACTGATCCTACCACTGCCCTCCCCTGCCCCACCATCGGGCAAGAATCCCGATGGGCTTTGGGATGGCAGCCTAAGGGCAATCATGATACCTTCCCCAGAGTAAAAATGCTGCCAGAGGTCCTGGCCAGTCTGTGATGCTGCGGGGTTGTCTTTTACAGGGTGCTTCCCGTGCCTGCCGGACAACATCTCGGAGATGAGTTGTATTCCCTTCCACTCAATGAACACGCTGCACAGTGGAGCAAGAGGCAGGATAGTACCAAGCTCATGGTGTCACACCTGTTTGTAGCCTCTCCAGAGGCTTCAGCTAGCCTGAAACCAGTTTTCTAATGCGATTTGCAAGGTACAGGAGCTTTACCAGTGAATTCTTTTTCTTCGTTGCTGAAGAGGCAGCTGCAGAGACTTTGCTCAGGGGACTCACACTTCTCATCTCTGTACCTGCAATCTTAATCTCCTTCATAGGATGATAGATCTGTCTCCATACGGAAACCTTTACTGCATAGCCACTCTGAACGATGGTACTCCCTGGACAAGAGAGAACTTACTGTTAATCCCTTGCAATTATACAAGATCCCAGAAGTATCCCTGTGAATACGGTCCACCAGCCCATGACAGCTGTCCTACCCGGCTCCACAACTGAAAGCTTTCAGTTCCTAGGGAGAGTTTGCATTCTCCTAATACACCCTTGTTGGCGTGGGTTGTGGTCACCTCAGTACCTGTGTTCCCTGTCTAGGCAGGAGGAAGCCGTTCCCCACTGATTGCTTTACACATTAAGAGGGAAGGAGAGCAGAAAATACTGTTTAAAAGCAGTTTCTTCCCTATTGCTGTCAGTCTCTGTGACAGGCTTTGCATGATCTGCTCATCACCAGCTGAGATCCTGCACCAAGAAGTCATCCTCTGAGCCAAACCAACAGCAGTTCACGCAGCAGTGAACCTTCCTCCTGACTTGGGCTGAGGTGCTTTTTTACCTGAAGCTTTATGTCCATCATGCTCCGCAGGCAACAGCTCTGCTGCTCATTCTCAGCAGTTGAGCTCTAAGGGAAAAAGAAACAAGTGCTTTTCCTTGCAGACAAGCAGAATATCCTTGTTCTTTCCAAAAACAGGGTGGAGACAGCAGGATTGGACCCTAAGCTGAGCCTCCAGTATGGCTACCTAGGCAGCCTAGGTCTGTGCCCCCATCCACCACATTTAGGACCCAGGTATAGTCAGAGGCTGCTTCAAATACACAGGTGTGTTACCCTGTCAGTGCCCACAGGCCGCTGAGTGCAGATGGCATCACTGTCAGGGGAGACACCGCCCCCGCAGCTCCAAGAGGTGCTCAGGTGTTGGAGCAGCATCTGCTTGGAGCAAGGTGATTGCATCTGGCTCACACAGTCGGAGCTCTGCCAGTCCTTCCCTTACATCCCACCACCCGGCTGCAGGGCTGGCCCGTGCTTTTCCTGTCCTGTACACAAACACCACTGACCTCCACCTCCGCGCTTTCTTCTGCTGGTTGGAAACAGACGCTCCTCTCTGCGGAGGGACAAGGACAGCGCTGCAGAAGCAAGAAGGTCCCTTACCTGTTTTGGAGGTGCTGCGGGAACAGCTGCAACCCAGCAGTTCCCATGTCCGAGTTGCACCCCACGCTCACTCCTACATCTCGCCCTCCAGACGAGCAGCTACCACAGCAGTGCGCGTGTCACTGTCTGTACACACACAGCTATAGGCCCTGTCTCCTCCCTGTCCCTTGGAATTATACGCCTCAATTCTGAGAGGCACATGAATCAAAAAACCAGAGCTGGTTGGAAAATATCTATGAAAACATTTTATATAAAAAGGAAAAAGTGTTTCAATTCTTTTTTTTTTTTGGTAATAAAGATTGTTTGGAGGAAGGGAAAAATTATTTTTGAAAAGTGTTTCCTTTTGCAATTTTTAGATGGTTTCCCAAATCTATCTTTTTAACCCTTCATTTATTCTTTTATATTTTATGACATGTACAAATGTCAAGTTGCATAACAAGACAAAAAGATAATGCTTTTAAATTAGTACTAAGTGGCAGCTTTAATAATCTTTAAATTAAATTATATTAAAATAAATTATATCAACTGCTATCTCTTACCATTCCATGACATGGCAGTACTAGTAGAGAATGGGATAAATATATATATAATGGCAAAAAATTTTTAAACTCAAAATGCAAACTAAAAGTGAAAGAAACTGAAATTCTGAAGTTAAATTCAGATTTCTGAAATGTCTCCCCCTGTCCCATGTTTATCAGGAAATACTGAAAATTAGTAGACATTTTGCAATCTGAAACCACAATGGATTTTGGGTTTTTTAATGAGCCTGCAAAATTGCAATATCCACCCTGAGAGCCCTGCTTTGCTCAGAAGTTAACTGTACGGCAGGATCACCAGCAGCACCGCACAAAAAAAAGCCATGACTGAGACCGATCACTTGAACAGCTTCAGCTTCCCTCGCCACGTCATGCAACCTTGCAGGCTTTCCACAGCTGACAAACAGAACTGCAGCCTGCCCAGCAGCGCCACATCTCAGCAGGGCTCCCTCAGGGCTGGCTTGCTTGCTAGCCTCAGCCTTATTTTCATTTTAAAGAAAATATTTCCCTTCAAAACTGAATATGCTGCCTCAGGTCCTCTTCCATCTGTTGCACGAGAGCTGCTGCTGCAACCCCCCCTCTGAGCCAGCGCAGCTGCTCTCCCACGAGCAGCCCAAACGCCTCCTGCAGTACCTGCCTGCTGAACCTGGGAGTTCTCATCTTGGCAGGTACCTGCCCCTTCAGACAGCACAGTAATTATTTCCTTCCGTTTGCAGTCCCAAACCTGCTGCTGAGCAGCTCTCCATAGACCCAGTTACAGTCACCGTGGATGAACCGCTGCTGACGACCTGCTTGGCACGGCAGTTCAGTCTCACAGGGAAGCAGCATATTTAGGAGGCCCCCCCCCACCCCACCTCGGGTCACTGCTGCCCAGGACCTGCAGCTCAGTTTTACAAACAGCCGGACACGACATACGCACTCAAAAGGACGAGGATCACTTTGAGCAGTGACTGTACGGCTTTCTTCCCAGTGATGATCTCCGTCCTTCTGCAGGACAGTGGTCAACATCCCACAGGACACTTGGGTACCTGTGCACATCCCCTGGCCCTCTCCTTCTCGTGTTCCTGGCATGGATCCAGCTCAGCATGGTGCTTCCAAAGCTCCTTCCAAGGAAAGTGGTTTCAGTCCTGGCCAGGAAAGCTCTGCATCCCTAAGACACGACGTGCTGGGTTAATACAGGCTTCCCTGTACCTGCCTACAAAACTCTGGTTTACCAATTGGCTTTTCAACCCCACAGCTCACTCCAGTAATGCAACCCCACGTCTGAAGCGCAAGGCAAAAATCCACCAGCAGCAACAGCTGTTGGTTTTCCCCTTCTGTCAGCCAGGACCAGGCTATTCCTTAGCCTCAGGCAACCGGAGGGCTTCACCCTGCTGCTCGGCCAGCTCACCACACGCAGCAGGAGCCCCAGCTACTGCCCCAGCAATGCAGCTCTTCTGGCACGGTCTGCTCTCCTCAGGTGTGTCTCACAGGTGATGTCTCTCCTTCCTCCAGCTGCCTCAGTCCTTTGTTCAATATTTTACAGCACATACCTTGAACTCTTGCTCTAGACTCAGTCTCACTGCTTGTAAATAACGAACACAGATGTCACTCAGTAACTGTACACTGGGTTGTTTTTACCACAACCGAGATTAAACCTGAGAAAGAAAACCCTCCTTAAAATTGAAAGGGGCCATGCCCTCTAATCATGAGTGCAATAGGAGCTGATTGTATTATGAAACTTATAGCAATGACTTCAGGAAACACAATGTGTTTTACTCAAATTGCACACTTTTTTTGAACAGCTGTAAAATAGAGTATATGTGTAAATATTGCCATCACTGAAGAAGTGTTTGTAATTTTAGCATATAAATATAATGGGCTTTTCAGTGGGCTTGATGATGCCACAAGGCTGCGCATCAAGCACTCGGGTAATTCCAAAGTTGTAAATGTATTTGCTGTACAGAGGAAGTGTGTCAGTGCTCGCTTCTCCCAAGGAAACAGAGACTCTGGTCCCTTTTGGAGAGCCAGCGGCTTCCCCCAGAATGGCTGGCACCAGCCTGAGGGCCCAGCAGCTTGCTGCTTCATGGAGCAGCTTCCTTTGTGTCCAGGAACACCACTGCAGCAGGCAGAGCAACGCCTCTCCAGCTGCTCCAGTAGTAGCACGGAGGGGTGACAGCTTCACAGCGTGACCACCAGTGCTGTGCATTGTCAACCTGCAGCTCCATGGACACAGAGAGGGGAGACCCACAGTCCTCCTGCAGACGGTACCTCCGGGAAAGGAAAAGAGCAGGAAGCAGGGGGCAGGGTGGCGCACCTTGGTGCTTCAAGAGACACTTGACATGAGCAATTTCCTAGCTACAGATCAAATCAATAGTCATACTGGTGTCATCTCTAATATAGTAGACCTCATCTCTGCCACCCTTGCACATCACTGGAGTGGTCAAAACACTGCTCCAAGGCCAACCTCCAGGGGACTGCTCTGTACGTGACGAAACATGAAGCCATTGTTTGCAGATGCCTCTGATGGTCAGTAACCTAAGGACCCAAAGGATCACCTTCCTAGGCTGCCCAGCACGCAGTGCAGGCTCCTGCCTTGGGGAAGCAGCACTCCAGGCTGCATGGAATGTATTTTTAAGAGAATAAATCTATTTTTTTGTATTTGCAGACATATATTTGGGCTGGGGCAGCTTAGTTAGAAGACAAATAATGCAAGAAATCTTTTCATAATCACAGACTCATCCAAGTTACGCAAATTTTCCAGGGTTACAGTATTGCCTATTTCCCTAAAACAAACTATGTGTCCAATAGAGCTATCAGCACTGTCTCACCCTCTCAAAACTCTCCCTGTCTCAGCATGCTCAGTAGAGGGAAGCCAGCTCTTTCCTCCCCAGGCTGCCCATGCAGTGGATACAGATGGTGCTCACCTCCTTCCAGTTACGCAGTGCTCTTAGTCTGCATGCCAAATGTAAACACACACTTTATCTGCATGTCTCTCCTGACTCGAACACTGTCAGCTCTACAGTATATAACCAATAAAAACTATTCTCTTTTTACGTTTGTGATGTGGTATTTAAAGCTCCGGCTGAGTCCCTGCACAGCGTCTGCTACTCGGAGGTACTGAAGCCCCTTGGTGAAGTGCTGAGGCAGCTCCAGTCTGAAGGAGTGTGTGTTAGTGCTGAGCGTGACTACCTTGTTCTTAGTTCTTCGCCTGTATCCCGGCAGACCCCGTACATCCGTTCTTAGGCTGCATTTAAGGCCCGGGCAGTGCATACACACACAGCAAATCAAGTTGAATGCAGCTGCTCTCCACTTAGATCAAGCATTGCTTCTCCTCCCGTGGGGTCCCAATCCGTCACTCACAGAGGTCTGTGTCGCACGTTTTAGCTCTGGCATCAGACCCAAAGCAGTATTCACCCAAGCTACAGCGGCAGCTGACAGCTCCCTTAACTGTGTTTCCTGAGCTTGGACACTGAGCTGCTCGCCACCATTACCACCACTCCAGTCCCAGAAACGGGCCTAGTGACACCACCTGTGTAGCCAGGCGGGGAACAACGCCTGACTGGAGCCAGTCCCACAGATCTCTGGATGCCTTTAGCGTGCAGCGTCACTTTTCACCAGCACGGAGCACGCTGCCTGTCTGTTACTCAGCCACTCATGTTCCCACCAATAACCTGCCTTCCATCAGCTTCCCGGTGTGCTCATCCTTCTTAATATCTTTATTAACATGCTTTTTAATCCAAGGCATCTGAAACCCAGATTTACTTCCATGCTTTTGGCATTTGCACAGGTGGACATATACAATTGTTTTCAAGTTCTCTGCGCTCAACTTGAACTGGAATTCTGTGTAGCTGTCACCAGGTTATGGAAACAAGGTTTTAGGATATGTAGACCCTTTAGTCCCCAAAGACATCTTCTCTGCTACATGCCACCCAAGCACCCGGATGGCACGAAGTCAGCCACAGCTATTTCCCTTCAAAAACACCACCAGATAAAGCAGTTGTATTTTGCATCACTTGGTGGCCTAGCCACCACAGGAACGGGAAGGTTTCCGTTCATTCTCCTCAGCTTGCTGAGGACTCAAGCCAACATCTGTCAGGCCGCAGAAGACCAGGGTAAAGCGAGGGGGGAGAAGGGGGGAGGGCACCCCCGTGCTGAAGCAGTCATGGCACAAGCAAGAACGCAGCCAGGTCCGGAGGAAATAAATGAACACATACGAGGCTGAGGCTTTGCCACTGCAGAGCTCCATGGGGAAGAGAATTGCTTAACTTGGTCCAAGGCCTCCCTGGACTCATCTGCACTAGCTCAGTTCCAAGCCTCTCCTAGGACTTCAAGTCCAAGAGGCATCATGTGGCTCCTATTCACAGAGCGTGACCCCATCGCCTCCCTGCGCCACGAACACAGAGGCAAACATCTCCCTCCAGCCCCTCACGGCACGGCCACAGCCAAACCGCCTCCCTGGGGCCATCCAAATACCTTCCTTCATCCTTCGCGATACTGCCCTACTCGGGCAGCCAGGACTCCCCTTACCTTCTTTAAAAACCACCACATGACTGGGAGCAGAAGCTGTTTCCTTCTGTACAGGAAGCCCAAACACTGGCTGTCAGTGAACATATTTGATGTTAACTCTTACTGACCCAAACTGGGGTCCAGCACTGCTCTCACTTCTCTGGTGCACCCTGGGTAATGCCCCGCATACCTGGGGCTAATCCCCCCAGTTATGGTGCCGTGGAGAATAAACCCACATCCTCCTAGCAATGGCAGAACTAGGCGTGGATTAGCCATGAAGTTGAAGCCATTGACTTCAAGCTCCCATCCAGGATGCTCCTGTGGCACATCCAACAAAGCTGGGATTGTCCAGGGTAAACAATGACATCAAAACAAGTAGGCTGAACACGACAACCGGAGGGAGGTGAAGGCTGGGACAAGATCACCCCTTACTATTTCCTTCATCAAACGTCCACGCTAGCTCAGTGTTCTCAGCCGGAGTTTTTCCAGGTGCCTTCAGGCCCACCAAGATCTTAGCAGCTGCAGCCCTTCCCATCCCAGGCCAGATTCCAGGACCTCCCTTCAGAAGCAGCTTGGCTATGCTGTCTCCTCAAATGCACCAGCTACCTCCAGAACTATGATGAGCTGCCAATAAAAGGGAATCGTGTTTTCTTCAAAAGCTGCATCTCAGCTGCTTCTGAAAACAGGCGCAGCGCCCAAACTCTTCACACTTCACCTAGAAGGAAATGCTGGGTGGATCATACCCACCAGCACACCCTGATATCTTGGTAAATAATGTCCTACATCCCTATCCACTCCAAAAAGCACGTTCCCTCCTGCGCTGACCCAAACTGCACACTGGAGCACAGCGGGAGCATACTGCCAAGGACTGCGGAGATGGTGAGATCCCGGCTTCTCTGGGCTAAGGGGCACGTGTGAAACATCAGGTAGGGCGTAAGGTTTGATGAAGGCAAATGGAGTACGTGGAGTACTCCAGTCACAAGTCTAAATTACATCCTCCATGGAGAAAGAATGACCTCCAGCTACGAAGGAGACACAAGGAAACAGTGGAAGCGATAATGCTAGAAGACGGAAGGTCTGTGGACAGCTGCAAACAAGCAGGGGCTGCAGTCGTGTTTGTGTGTGTCTCTTCTTCAGGAAGAATTGTGGGCGATGTAATGGTAGAGGAATGAACACGGAGTAAGAGGTACCTCTAGCAGAACAGAAGGTGCAAGGAGAGACGGAAGTCGGGACAGGCTGCACATGTACAGATATGGGGTCCGAGAGAGCAAGAACAGAAAAACTGAAAAGTAGTAAAAACAGTGTGAACAAAGACCGTGGTTAGATGAGATAGAAATAAACTGTAGAGAGAGGAGGATGAGAAAGGTTGGAAGAAATCAGAAAAGCCTAATGCTGAATGGGCAAAGGAGGAGAGGGAAAAAAGGACCTAATTGGTTAAATAAGACTGCTCTGTGCAGCGAAAGGAAGGCTCTATGCACTGAATTAATAAGAAGGAAAATATTTGGAAAAGCAGCCAAGCCAAAGTGATTTTCAGAAACACAACAATGGCAGCTGCAACATCATCTCATCAACCTAGCAGAAATGAAATCACCAGGGACACAGAGCGCCTGCCTGCAGCGTACAGAAGTCAAGAGATCAGGTCCTTCAGCTAGCTTACTGTCTAGGCACCTGTTTCTATATAAACAACTAGAAATAGTTTTTTGAGTTTTTAACTTACAAATATCCCATTCTGATGATTTCTTTTGTTGAAAGTATTTAATAAAACAGTATGCTTAGCACACTCTTAGTAATACCAGCTTTCTTTCTAAAACAGGATGCACATGGTGTAGCAGCCAATGGACCATTTTGGAGGGGTGTGATTTGCAGTTACTGGTAGGGAAACAGTTGCACCAAATTCTCAAATGCCAGATAAGAATAGAATTGGTCAAAAAATATTATTCTTCAAAACAATAAAAAAACCCCACAAACAACAAAAGTTTACATAAATTCTACACTAAGCTACTATTCGTAGCAACCAGCTTCTAGAGGGCCTTGTGCAATTGCCAAATTGTAAATACAGGTTTAGGTAGAAAAAAAAAACCCTAAGAAACCTCCAGCTATAAGCTTGACTTTCAAAAAGTATCTGCAGTCAAAAAAGTCCCTGACCAGCTTGGTAGTAAAGGATTCTGTGTACACTGACACTTCAAATAGATACAACAGATTTTGCAAAAGGATGCCAAGCCAAAGGTTGGGTAAGTTTTCGTAAGGCCGTTCTAATGGAAGTATCGTACAGTAACTCATGGCTAAGTCCTTTCAGCAGATCCTGGTACAG
The DNA here is from genome assembly GCA_013397275.1 of Burhinus bistriatus. Lineage (NCBI taxonomy): Eukaryota > Metazoa > Chordata > Aves > Charadriiformes > Burhinidae > Burhinus > Burhinus bistriatus. The sequence goes on from VYXH01008839.1 coordinate 60,202, forward strand.
ACTACGTGAATATCTTCATCCCAAAGAGTCCACAACAGCAGCACTGTGGTCTTGTCCCTCCTCTTTTGATACCTTCTACTCTTCTTACATGCTGGTAGCTTGTTGGGGGGGGACCCCAGGCGTAGGCTGGCGAGGCAAAGTATACATGGCCCCAAGAAATTGGTCTGCAATGCGACCGGCTTCTCTCAGTCCACTCAGTAAAGCACCATGAACAGTTGCAGGGTAGTTGCGAATTGTATGTTCTCCCGCAAAAAACAGGCGAGGAATAGGCTGGGGGAAACAGAGAACACTGTTAAGGCTTGTTCACGTTCTTTCAGATTCTGCAGCAAACTTTGAGAAGAACGTTAAGAGTCCTCTAATCACACCACAGTCTCCACTAACATGAAGGTGGTGCGTATAAAATAGTCTATATTAAAAATATTTTAACCTGTCCTATAAATTACCAAGAAAATCTTTATATACCCCTTTCATTTCACAGGAGGCTTTCATCTTTGTAACGACTGTAATACGAGGAAATATTTTCCAATTATTTGCCAATATCTTTGCTTTGATACGAAGACAATAAAGCTCTACTTGAAAAACAATACTTCCAGAACCAGACAAGCAGGGGAGATTAATGTCCCCAGCAGTATACCAAAAAAGCATTTGAATGTTGTATCTGCAACTCTCCAGCCAAACTGGTAAACATGTTTAAGAAGAATGACATGAACTCCAGCACAGTAAACAAACAAAAACTTCAGCAATTCACTTAAATTAGCAGTTTCTCTTTAAACTGAGACCTAAAACAACTATTGACAGTATCATAAAAAGTATGAGAAAAACAGGCTTTCATATATTGTACTCTGCAGAGAATCATTTTATCCATAGCTATGTTTAGTAATGACTTAGATCACTAGAAAAAGAACCTAAATAAAGCCAAAGCCATACATTCTTCTCTGCTACTGCTTTCAGAATGGCTATTGCTTTCAAAACTTCATCCTCTCAAAGTGAACTCGAGATGAATTATGCCTTCGTTGAGTTCGTTCCAAATTTGGGAGAGACCTTCTGACTCCTGTTCCTCTCACTCCGGCCTTCACCCTCTTTCAAATCACTACAACTCAAATATGGTGATGGACAACATAAATATGAAGTATGAAGTACAATAAATTTACTCTGTTCAGACATTACCAAATTGACTTTCTGAATAAAAACGCTCTTTTTCTAGTAAACAAGTGACACCAAACCTGGGAAAGCAGAATTCATGGATGGAAAACTGAATTATTTTAAAGGTTCTAATCATTCATCAGAAGATACAAGTTATCTAAACTTGTGTTTAGATATGTATGCAAATTACTTAAAAATCACTCTGTTTTGAGGTTTTTCTAAAAAAGAATTGAGACGTGTCTCACCTGAGGAGCACCTGGAATGGCTGGCCCTGGAGTAATTGGCTGAGCCATCAAATCATAGTCATTTCCAGAAGATCCAGCTGCTACATAGGAATACGATCCCCGGGCCCACGGGTCAGCACGCCAGCGGGACACCACAGTCTCTTTAGGCTGTGACAAGACAGAAACTTCAGTTGTTGACACAGTGCAAGTTCTACAGTTAGTGCAAAATACAAAAGATGCAAACTGCCAAGAATAAAAGACACAAAATCCTCAGGCTAATGTTAGTGGTGGAACTCCAAGTTTACATTCCATGATAACACATACTAAGATAAATAACTTGCCTTTGGTGGCAATACCTTAATTCTTTCCAACATATTACCAGAACCTACTGCACATAGCTTCTGCACTGGAACTCAGACTTTGCAGTCAGCTGTACGTGCACACTATGTACGGTTTGCTCTGTTTCATAGAATCACAGAATGGTTTGGGTTGGAAGGGACCTTAAAGACTATCTCGTTCCAACCCCCTGCCATGGGCGGGGACACCTCCCACTAGACCTGGTTGCTCCAAGCCCCATCCAACCTGGTCTTGAACACCTCCAGGGATGGGGCAGCCACAGCTTCCCTGGGCAACCTGGGCCAGTGCCTCACCACCCTCACAGTCAAGAATTTCTTTTTGTATCTATTCCAAATCTCACCTCTCCCAGTCTGAAACCATCACCCCTTGTCCTATCACTACATGCCCTTGTAAAAAGTTCCTCTCCAGCTTTCTTGTAGGCCCTCTTCAGGTACTGGAGCTGCTCTAAGGTCTCCCCAGAGCCTTCTCTTCTTCTGGCTGAACAACCCCAACTCTCTCAGCCTGTCCTCCCAGCAGAGCCGCTCCAGCCGTCACATCATCTTGGTGGCCTCCTCTGGACCCGCTCCAACAGGTACATGTCCTTCTTCTGCTGGGGGCTCTAGAGCTGGAGGCAGCACTGCAGGGGGGTCTCCCCAGAGCGGAGCAGAGGGGCAGAATCCCCTCCCTCGCCCTGCTGGCCACGCTGCTGGGGATGCAGCCCAGGATGTGGTTGGCCTTCTGGGCTGCAAGTGCATGTTGCCAGCTCATGTTGAGCTTCTCATCTACCAACACCCCCAAGTCCCTCTCCTCGGGGCTGCTCTCCATCCATTCTCCGCCCAGCTTGGGTTTGTGCACGGGATTGCCATGTAAGGTTTCTTCTCCTATTATCAACATAATGACAATGCACACTTCCTACTCCTGTACCTTCTTCCAGCCACAGCTCATCTGAATGTCTCTTCTGATTTGACTATGATATAGGCCTATATAAGGTCTGTAACTCATCTGGGAAAATGACTGCATGAAGGGCACCTATATCTCTCCAATCCACCTGGTTTGCCAAGGTAATGGTCCTGATTAAAGATATTCCACTGAAAGATGCAACAGTGAGAGCATCACCAGGACTCAAACCACTACCACTCTAAGGTGTAACAGCAGGCAAGAAAAAAATGGGATATCTTCATAACCTTCCAGACATGCCATTGAAAAGTGATGGGTGTGAATCCTAAAATAGCTGGGACTCTGTCCAAATGTGTAACTGAGTTTTAAGAGGAATCATACCCTGTAAAAATGCAAACATCAAGACAGGAACCTCATCTTTCCTTGGGCATGAACATATTTCATAGAATTGTTTCTACTTGAACAGACCTTCCCACAAAGGAAGAGAAAGAGGGTCTATCTAGCAAGAGCGTTATCCAGAAAGCAGTCCAGCAGGCACCGTACCACACCACGGCAAGGGAAGTCTCCCAGACCCCAACACCAACAGATCCAAGATGATCTCTCTGAGGCTGGCTTCAGCTGGACTACATTTGATGCCTTCTGCTGAGTCTGTGGAAAGGCCACAGAGGACTGGAGCCACGTTCCAAGGCCATCCTCCATCACTGGAGGCTGGAGACCACATTTCCCAACATAGTCTGATGACTTAATTGAGAAAATTCCTCACCACAATTTTCAGCACTTTTTTATCCAAAAGGTAAGAAACTGAGTGATAAGCCAGCCTTCACATACTGACTGCTGCTTGAGACAGAAGTAATCTCCCATTTCGCTCCTTGTTGGATGGAGACCACTGTGATGGCACTGTATGTTACCGCATGTATGTCTGACAAAGAAAACTTTGAGGCATTTCATAGGTTTCTTAATTCTTTCTAGTAACCACATGAAGCATTGCAGTCCGGGAACAAAGCCAGATAGAAACTTTACTCCACTGAGGTAGTTTTGAAGGTATGGCTACCCCAGACACCATTGTAGACCAGAATACAAAAGTACTGGTTCCTCAGCACAGACTGCACCAGTCCAAAGAGCAACTGTGGTGTCCATGTGCCCATACACCCACATATGGGTACGAGTCAACTTTTATTTTCATCCTGACAAGCAAATGCTATAATCAGGATTCTCTGTGAACAAGGAGAAGGATGGTTAGAAGATAAAACATGTACTACAATGGAAGTGGTACAAAACTGGAATCCTACTCTACAGAGGACAAGAATCTTACAGAGGTTAGCTGCACAGCAAGGTTGAAAAAGTTTCCACGTGTTGAAGAACAGCAGGGGGAAAAAGTGGTTATATCTATCTTTGGGAAATGAAAACCAAACCAGAAAGAGAAAATAAGACAGTAACAAGAAGCAGCACAGGAACAAGGAGGATGCCTCAGGTTCCAAGTGTTGCTTTTGTTTAACTTTTTTTACTTCCCTGTTTTGGACAGACACAAGGAACTGCATGTGCACAGCAAGCTCCACTTCAGATATAGCTGTCCACCCAATCCAACAGAGGAGAGTGCAGCTTATCCAGACTGAGGAAGAGCTGTCCAGAAGACAGCCTCCAGCGAATCTCTCCACTATCAAGTGCTCGTAGCACATAAGCACCTGAACTGTGAACACGTTAAAATAGAGACTCACTTAGAGATCTTGCTTATCACAACCGAGAACTACTTTCTCCTTTGAATGACTGATGAGATACGGGGTCATTCCATAACAGGAGATTATCAGTTAATGCACTGAAATATTTTAAAAGTTCAAATAAGTTCTCTAAATTTGGTATTTATCTACAGTAGAATCCATATTTCTCAAGATTCTGCAATTTGCTAGCGTGTGGGTTTTTCCACTTGAAAACCCTACTAGAGAGCAGTCGCAATAAACCACTTTGCTCTTGGTTCACTCTGGAGCGATTTCTACACACTACATGATTTCTACAGCACCTGTAGACAGAAGAGTCTCAAAGCTCCTCTCAGAGAAAGATCTCATTAGGAAGTGAAGTTGTCTGCTGAGAGTTCAGAGAAGGAGCTGTGGATTTATCAGAAAGGCGAGACTGGGGTTTCCTTCTCCTGCCTTCTCCAGTCTGAGGCATAAAAGTCAACTGACTGAGCACTTCCAAAATATGAGATCCGCTCATTAACTAAAAATTCATGCGTAGTCAGCTGTGAGGATTTGTCCATCATACAGAAAGCAGTAAAATACTGGGGATGACAAAGGCATGTTCAAAAAGAGCTCTACAACTATTCTACAATAAAGACAACAATGCGAATCTGTTCTTCAGATGGTGAAATACCAAGCAAGTAAACTGTCCAATTTACACCTGCCCAAATGCTCAGAGAGGACTGGTATATTAAAGTTACCATGTATTTTTTTCTATTACTTTACTATATAGAGGAGAGCTACTTATTTACAAGCAATGCCATTTGTAAGAACTGCTTCCACATTGCCTCTTAGGAGAACAGAGCAAATATTCAACTAAGTCACACACACTGTAGGTTGAACAGCTATAAGACTTTTCAAATCGATGTCATAAGTACACAGGGTTTTGTTTGTTTTTTTTTT